>JAPMOB010249549.1:0-29860 GCA_029875015.1 Lepomis gibbosus
CACACACACACACACACACACACACACACACACACACACACACACACACACACACACACACACACACACAGAAACACACAAACAAATATAGAGGCATACAGGCTCCAAAACACACAAGATACAGAGTACATTTTGGACAGAAGGCAGAGATTGTGATGGATGAGCGGCATGAAAAAAACATTTCAAGGGGAAATAATAACAGTGCAGCTCCCTCATGCAACAGCAAAAGACTCTGACCTCTTCTGTCCTCTTCCTGTGCCCAACAGGCTTCTCAGACAGACGGGGTCCAAAAATACACAAACTGAGAGTAGATGATTCATTGGGAGCAACTGGATTGGGGACACAGTTTTATGTAATCTGAGTGGGATACATTACATTTGCAAATGATGACGTACAAATCTGTGTTATTTAATAACTGTTCATTGAGGACTTACTGTAATTTGCCTCCTAAACCCAACCCATGACATAATTACAATGTGGGATATTATGCAGTGTGCACTGAAGCTTTGGACCGCAGAGGCTCTGAGAAACAATGATAACAATGATCTGCAGAAAAGTGAGGGTTTTCTTTTCGGGTCTCTTGTGTATGCTTAAAGGAAAAACTAATACGAGACTTGTGGAGGAAAATGAAGGTGTGGGCTTTACACATCTGATCACTGTGTGTTCGCTGACAACCAGTTAATTGCATAAATAATGACGTGGCATGCACATCCACACATTTCAACCCTCTGTGAGACTCTCAATGTCGGTTAAATGAAATTCCAATGAACTCCACCAGGACACAGATTTGATTAAATCTCTTTTCCTTACAGGGATTACATTATGTAACACAATCCCAATTTTTATTCAAACTAAATTTCAGCACTAATCAATTGGATTTAAAAGCGCTCACAGACAGAACCGAGCCATACAACACTGCAGTGGGTGGGTCTATTTTCTTTGATTTGAAAACTTGTCAGTGAATATTTGTTGTTTATTTATGCATGTATGAATTTTGATAATAAAGGTTTACTAGAGATATGCAACTACCTTCAAATACAGACTGACTGCAGATCTGTCTCGGTGCTGGGGTACTGGTGTGGTGTTTCATGTTTCTTGTGTTTTCTTTTTTATTTTGTTCTGTCCCTGGTGTCATTGTCTAGTTTTGATTCCTGTCCTTGTGTTTCTGGGTTGATTGTTTGGCCCTAATGTGTGTCACCTGTGTCTTGTTATCTCCACACCCCTTGAGTATTTAAGTCTCTCTCACAATTAGTTAAGTTGCCAGTTCGTACACAGTCTTTGTTTGAGCCCGCTGCGCTGCCTCTTGTGTGCCCCAGCGTCTTGTGGATTTTCTCTCTGTGGATTACTGCTTATGTAATTTTGGATTTATTGTTTGGACTTAAGTTACTTGTTTTTTTGACGACCTCCTTCACCTCCACTGTAAGTTCATCCTGTTGTTCAAGACAAGACTTTTGTGAATTGCAGCTACTCTGCCAGATGTTTTGCCCATCCCAGTTTCCAGTTCCTTTGACGTGGATCATGAATCATCATGGCCGCCCACGCCCTCTTCCTCGCCACCGTCCAGTGTTGAAGAGGCTTAACTGCATGTCGTCCCAGAGACAGTGTTTTCTGGTAATTCTGAGACTTGTTGCCTGGTTCTTCAGAGACTTAGCTAGACAGCTGAGAGTGAGCTGCCTCAGAGGCTTTGTTGCCTGGATTCTCAGAGACTAAGTGCTCCAGAAACTCTGCTGGTTGGTACATCAGAGACTGTGCTATGCACCTAACCAGAGTTTCAGCTGATTAGCACCACTGAGACTATGCTATCTAGCACCCTATATATTTTTGCCCAGTTTTGCCCATGGATGTACCACAAGTCCTGCCTAGTTTGCAGTCAGCCGTCAAGTCGTCTCTTGCACACAAATCATGGACAACTGAACAGATAAACAAAATCTGAACAAGTCAGCAAAAGTTTGGCAGGCAAAGCTAGTTTGAAATGCTCTATGTAGCCGTGCAGAGAGCGGAACAGAGCGCAGAGCTGTAGTTGAAACACATATGACAAATTAACAACAAAGCAGTCTCAATCTCAAACACCACACTGGTAGAACAAGCTGCCACATACTATCAGGGCAGGCGTGTTCCTCTCTAACTTCAAGAAGCTCTTGAAAACTCATCTCTTCCGAGAACACTTTCTTTTATAACACCTCTAACCCCAAAACAATATTGCTATATTGCAATATTGCTTCACAGTCATGTCAATAAAGCAAATTGAATTGACTTCCTGTGCTCTTCTTCTTCTTCTGTCTCGTTACAATTCTCCTGTATTGATGACGCTTTTTTGTTAACTTCTTTCTCTAGGTATTTACTCTACTGATACCATATGTGCTTTTAGCTTGTATGATATCAGCGGAAAGTATATTTTACTTCTGTTACTAGTATGTACTATCAATTGTAGATCTCGTGCTGTATTGATGCTTGTAGGTTATTCCTCAAATGTAAGTTGGTTTGGACAAAAGCGTCACAAAAGCCACAGCAACTCACAGATTTTGTTGAGAAGCTGCCCCATCCTGTCCCCACTGAGGTGCAATTGACTGCAATTGTAACTCCTGCGCTGCAGCAGACCCCTGTCCCAGAGCTACAGTAGTCTCCTCATTCAGTCAGTCATGTTGACGACCTTCATAGCTTCTCTGCCCTCGGTGCTTGCCTCCAAAAGGATTTTGCCTTTGTTGGCGGCCTCCAGTGGGGTTTCTGCCTTCTTCAGGGGTCTAGCCTAGAGTGGCTATATTTCAAAAAAGAGGACAGTGATGCAGGAGGGGGGGGGGACTAGCCTTCACCTACAGCGTCCAGACTGGACCTGCTTAGGACTTCGGTCCTGACTCCTGGTCACCATCTGGATCTGTTCGATCCTTTAATCATGCCTCCAGGCCGTCCGCCTGAGACATCCTGATACAGCTCTGTTCTCCTGCCCTCAATGAAGTTGTGCCAGAAGACCATTCTCCGAACCTCCCTCCACCCACCGTGGTTCAACTGGACTCTTTTTTGCACTTTTTGGAACTTGTTGGACTTTTGTTTTGATAGGAACAACGTTTGAACAGGTTAATTGATTGCACCTGCGTTATCTGTGTCTCGTTATCTCCACTCCCCTTAGGTATTGAAGTCTCCGTCTCATAATTAGTTTAGTTGCCAGTTCGTACACAGTCTTTGTTTAAGCCTGCTGCACTGCTTCTTGTGTTCCCCAGTGTCTTGTGAATTTTTACTCTGTGGATTACTGCTTATGTCTTTTTGTATTTGTTGTTTGGACTTAAGTTACTTGTTTTTGGACTACCTCCTTCACCCCAAATGGAAGTTTATCCAGTCGTTCAATAAAAGACTTACTGCTCCTGGGTCCAAACCTCTGCATTTCCCATGTCAGTGCAAGAGGTGACCAAAAAACTGTTCTTGTTCGTTCTGCAGCCTAACTTTCAAAAACCTGGAAATTTGCCATATTTGTCCACTGCAGTGAATCCACTAGTAAGTGTTATGTTAAACACTGCACCAAACTGTATGCTAGACAAGTACTGCCACTTGTAAAGAGGAGATAAATCATCATACACACATGGTACTATATATAAGTACATACAATATCCTTTGATGTCAGCTGCTCTGAAGTCATCAGCATCTTTAGGGTAAACACACTACTCCCTACATGCAGAACATGAAGAATGGCTACTATGTATAGGCTAAAATACATCATGTTCCTCAGTGTTACCATGCAAAGCACGTCTCCTCTGCAAAGGTTTGTCATTGCCAACAGGAAGAAGTGGTCCGGTGCACAAGGAGTGCTAGGAGCCTTTTGGTATTCACTAGACACAATCACTGAAAATGAGCTGCAGAGCCAGAGAGACAGAAAACTGGACTTTCAAGAGAAAACTGAGCCGCAGAAGAGAGAAAAACTAGCACAGTTCGTATGCATAAATGAGTCTGTAACAAACAGGATTTAGGGTGTGATTCTTGGCACTTCTTTTTACTCTGGCAGGGAGAATAAACGGCCAAGCCATTGACTATTCATATACCATTCAAGTCCTTTTGTGTGTCCCTGAGAGAATTCAGGTCTTAACAAATGCTTAACACATGCCATCACCAAGGAAGCTGCGGCATGAACACTTGACCAATACCTATAGAGATTTTTAAATAAGCAAACACTGTAAAATCAGGAAACAAAATATTAGATCATGTACGCTATGCTTTCATTGAAGTGCAAAAAACTGGAGTTTCAAATCTCAAACGATGTGTCCTCTGTGCTTTCAGTCATTCAGGCCTCAGCAGGGAACACACAATAGGGAGCTGGCCTTGTTTCTGTGCCTCCCAGTTAGGGCATACAACAGTGTTATTTGGCTTGGCACATGCAGTGTGAATGCTGAATTCCACCCGTTATTTCTGGCTTCCAGCTACTCATCTCTCTGGTTTACTGGCAAGAAACCGTTGTTGTCCTATAGAAGCCAAGAACCAAACAAGAGTGTGTCTGTGTTCTTGTGCAGGATTTCTTTGGGGACTAAATAGAGGAGAAATAGCACCATAATGATGTCTTCTGCATGATTGACAATGTTTCAAGCAGAATGTCTACCTCAGGTGAGGAGGGAGGCCTTCCATCTGTCAGGGATGGAAATCTGCTACTTTGGGATTTATTGTATTAACACACAATTATTTTCCATGTTACAGTGTAATAGGGGGATTGATATGATAGAGTATGAGAGTATTGAGAATTACAGAATGGTACCATATGGTACATGGATTTTTAAAGGACTGCTGATGAATTATGGCTTGGAGAAATGAACAAAGGGGGAGAACGCTGATAACTGCAGGGCATCAGATTCTTGGAAACCCTCTTATAATATTCATAATATAAAATGATGGATTATCCTGGTTGGATTCAGTCCCCATATTAAAATGGGCACAAGTTACACAATCATTCCTGTTGGGATACTGGTACAATGGTCTTCTAATTATATCTAAAGCATACAAATTCATAGAAATTCATTATCATCCACCATGTGTACCCAGATTTATTTATTTAAAAATAGGTAGAGGTTTCAAAATTAAACTTTATTTAAGTGGTATGGTACTCAAGGAACAGATTTTGAGTGGAGAAGCGTTACAAACTTTAAATAAAATATGAATTTTAAACCATTAAGTCAATTTGCAGGAAACAAATTCACAAAGTAATCCACCTTTAATGTAAGTAAGATGTTATTTTTGGCCTTTATTCTCTTTGTATTGCCTTTTAATGCACTTGGTGTGTACTCTGGTTCCCTCACTGCCAAATCCTAAACCTTTACTACTCCAGTTACCTAATTTCCTGACATAGATTGATAACATTTCATCCTATCTTATCTTCACAAGGCTTGGTACAGCACCTGCTAACCATCAGCAGAAGTTACTCATTTGGGTGTAGCTAGTGTTAGCCGTTCTGTGTTACTATTAACAATAGCATGATGTGGAAAAAGAAGCATTGTGGTGAGAGGACATAACCTTTTGTTTAAGGGCTGTGGTGATCCGTGGTGAAACCTGCTAACAACTGCACCAAGTTCTCATCTGTTGTGGATGCATAAGGTCATGACTGATTGTTGCTTGTTCTGAACGCTGAATTACTTACTATGCTTACTATGCTTATCCTCTTTGTGCAATTGAAAAACAATGCATCCAAGCTTCTTTTGTCATCTTAGAAGCTGATGGAGAAAGATACAATGAAATACAATAATAACATACTGGTCATTAATTTTAAATGTGACAGAATAATCATTATTTGTCATGCTGACATCAATAAATCCTAGTCACTTTAACTTACAGTGTAAGTTTTAGTGGCATCTAGTGGTGAGGGTTGCGAATAGTCTTCTTTATCCAAATTTGTGTTCTTTTCTTATTTCTAATAAACCAGACTATTACTTCTACTAGTTTTTTATGTGTATTCAACGTAGTGACAAAACTCGCTCTGTAAAGTACTTTGTTCATTTAAGCTCATTACACTCCAAGCAGGCTTGTTTTTGTTTTTCATCCTACTTTCTGCCTCCCCCTGTTGTCTCTTCAGGTGCTGAGTGGGTGATTGGCTTGCAGCTGTACAACCTGGCCGAGTATGGAATAAAAACTGTCCCAAATGTATTGTAGCTGTGTGGAAAAGTTTTGTACTCTTGAAAATGTTTTGTATTCATGAAAATGTTGTGTAGCTGTGTGAAAATGTTTGCATGTATATCTGAATATCTGAAAAACCTAAAGTTTACAGGTTGATTCTACATGCAGTACTTTTGCCCCTCTTTGACCATTCTACTGAATAGCCAATGGAAATGCTCAGGCTAACGTGTCATTTGAACATCCAATCTGGAATGCCAGTTTACCAACCAATCACATCTGCTCTCTGTCACGGTACCATTTTCACAAGTTTAATGAAATGTCTGTCAAAACGTTATTCAAGGAACTAAATAGTATGAATAATATATTGGTATAAAAGGACCCCAGAAGAATTTACATTCTCTCACCCTGGCCGTCTCCCCACTGTTTTGTAGCAGCAGTAGCAGCAGCTGTTGTTTGACCTTTTGTAGTTTTTGGAATAAACTTTGATGTGCTGAATTCCATGAGTGTCCATTAGACCTTTATGTTGCCTCCCTTGAGCCAGGATCATAACAGGGCCACGGCGACACAAGCGCGACAGCGCAACATGGGGACGTTTACGTAAGAGGACTCGCGGTGTATGTAGATAGAAATGGCTCACTCTAAGGTAATAAAAACAATACGGTTCATTACGTAAGGTCGTTATACACCTGAAAGCATAGTTATGGATATTATATTGTGTTTCTGTCAATAGGCTCCTCCTAAATATTTAAACACACTTCACCTTTAAAAGAGCACCCCGCCATTTTTGGCCTTGCACTGCCGTAACATTGTCAGTATCACAATGGATAGTTTAAAAAAAAAGGTTAAAAATCAATGCAGTAGAACCAGAGAGACCGTATTTTTTCATTCCACAGATTGATCTTCCTTGAAACCTGGCACCTGCATTACCCGCAGTGCAACTTGACAGAAGACAGTTCAGTTTGAGATTCAGGTGTGTTATGCTACACAGGTCTGGTAAGCTCACTCACGTCACAACTCCACACCCCAATTTTTCATGTTCGAACCTGTAGACCCAACCCAGGCTTTAATGTACAAATTTGTTCAAGCCATTTTTGCCATGTTTCCCCATCAGATCAAGTAATGTTCTAGTCTGATATGCATGCTTGCCAAAGCCAAATACTTTTTTGACCAACAGAATCAGGTAATAAAGTCTGAGGTGAATATTGATATTTTTTGGTCAGTGAACATGCTGCCAGTGTGTGTTTGCAACAAGGCTTTGGATTAAGCTGGTGTGTGCTATATTAAGATAATGAGATCTATTTATAAGGCTGGATCTTAAGATCGACCTTGACACATATCCGAGAATGATACAGTCTCCAGCTCAGCATGTTTTTGCAATGGTTTTCATTGCTTTTTTAAAAAATATTCTGCAGTGCTATATTCACAAGACCCATAACTAAGCCTCGGGTGCACACCAAGCCTGAATTAACACAATTAAATCTGTCTTAATTACTGATAAATACAGACCTTTGTTCAATCCTAATCATCTTAATAAAATGCTGGTGGTTTGAGTAAAAGAATGAAACAGGCTGATGTAACCTTTGCAAACGTGAAAACAGAGTTTTGTTGTGACTCAAAATATTAGCCTCTGAAACAACCATTTCGCTTGTTGGGGATAAGAACAAGTATTCCCTTATTTTTTGGATGTTGACACGTTTATGTACCTTGATAGTAGGAAACGATGCTTGACTGCACTCCATATAATTTAGAATTTGAACAGAGAAAAATACAGTGCCAAATGGTTAACGTTAATGGGAAGTTTACATTTCTTAGATTTTTATATAAACACACCTTACCGCCAAAGTTATAGAAAAATGCTGACGGTCTTAACTAATTTACCTTTTTTATATTATTTGGCAAAAACAGTAAAACAATGTTCAAATTTTCATCTGTAATCCTTATAAGGTAAAGTCTGGTGTCCCTTGTGAAACCAACCACATTGACTTCATTTCAAGTTTTGTTACGTCACGTGACTTCCTACTTAACCAACTAGTTTCTGAAGGTGTCTCATATAGACTCTAAAGGTGTGTCTCATATAGACCCTAATAAGTACCTTGCGTGTCTGTATGAGACACAGATGGGCGTGAACAACGTCGGTGTGACAACCTGGGAATGAGAACAGGATGGTATTTCAGACTGAGATGTTGTTCACAGGGAGGTTTACAAACATAAATGTGTGATCGTTATCCACGAACACCAACAGTCTTTCTTTGGGACAAACCTGTTCCCTCGTCCCTCAGTGTGATTGTAAATCTTTTTGGGTTGATATGTGGGTGCCAGACAGATCATGTCTGGGTGCATAAGGAGGCCTCTCCACGACCTCCTCATGCTTGTCCCAGAGCTCACTAGGGAGGAAGTGTGATGGCAATCAGCTGGCTTATTACTCTGTCTGTTTTTACTTCAAATGATGGAAGCATTTGTGTTTGCTTTGCCAACAGTGAGACACAGATCTGGGTAGATAAAACTGCTGTTGTGATGACATCAGATATGTAGGTCAGAGAAATGTCATGCAAAATAAGTCAGCAGTCGATTAATGATTTGGCCTGAGTGAGTGCTAAATACATTTGACCACAATTGCTTATAAAACCAACGACTCTTTAGAGCTGAAATATGAGCTTTTGTTGTAGACAAGAACCCCGTAGCACTGTGTGAGTGTGTGTGTGTGTGTGTGTGTGTGTGTGTGTGTGTGTGTGTGTGTGTCAAAAAACGAGAATCCAAATGCTGAATTCAGGTCAGCCGGCTTATGCAGCAGATTTAGGAACAGCATCTCACATGAGACACAGCGATAGAAAACAACACCCAGCCCGACCTGCTTCCTGATGCCTCTGTGTATTACAGCATGATAATTAACTGAAATCATGATTATCTGCACAGAGATCAGAACAGCTCATCAAAGCAGCAGAGGAGAGACACACAGCTCAGTTTTTCTGCTGTTACATAATTTTTGACGAGCCCATTTTCTCTTCTTACCTATTTGTCCAAGTGAGATTTTTGGATGAATCAGATCTTGAAATACAATTAATATGCCACATGAACTCAAAGTAGGCGATCAAAGAATGGTGCTGAAAAGTAGAAACTTTCTTGTACCCTAACTAATTTGTTTTATTGCCACATCTTGAAAGATACCCCTTTGAAGTTTGACATTAGCATTCAGACTAACAGACACTTTGAATACATGTCTTTCCTCATAAAACATGAACGGCAGATTGTTTTGGATTTTTTGAGACTCTCATTTTACATGGACCAGGAGTCTTCTTCCTCCTTTTAAACACCTTTCTTTCATTTGACATTTCATTGGATGTAGTTAATCTCTGTGTTAAATACCATTTTTTTTGTCATTGCATTAGACAACTTAAAATGCACGTGATAAGAAGTATGACCCTAAAAACTCCGTAAAAAAAACATGTTTATAGCTTAGTGTTCATGTGAAGACAGGTGGAGCATTTGTTGAGAAATATTCTGGCCTTGGTGTCAACAGTAAGTCACTGCATCAGGCTGCTGTGCAGTATCTCGGGAATAAATTTAATAATGCACCTGCTCAGGACAGGGAGAGAGGTTATGTCCATCTGGTAAAACAGCTGTAGTCACGGCTCAACAACACGTGTTTTGGAACGTGTTCATGCATACTGTGTGATCAATCTTTGTTTATCTAGCACTCTGCTTCTGCCTCCTTTTCTGCCGTCCTTCCAAATACACATACACACAAACATGCTACTTCAAAATACCACAGATTTGCAGCCTTGACCCCCGAGGTCTTCTTCGTGTCTAGCTATTTGTTAGATTTACAGTGAAGCTGTCATTTCAAATTCTCTTGTACAGCCACCGGGCCTGGGGGGTGAGGCACTGTGGTAGATGACACTTCAGTTGCATTCAGTTTTTGCTAGACTGCGCAGACATGCTATCTGGTTTATAACGAATGCAAGGCAATTTTGTGAGCATAGTTGAGGAGTTATTTACATTTATTTTGCAGAATGTAAATATAAACACTGAGGAACCAGAAAAATACTATTGCCTCACGCACATGTATAGTTAAATTACATTTGCTTTTGCGTTTTGAATGTCATGTGAATGCTTTTCTTTGCCAAACTTTGCACTTGGAATTGTGTCTGTGTTGTCATAGAATTGAAGGTGTTCAAATTTCCATTTTTGTTGATTCTTCTTTTGGATAAGTTCAAATTCCATGACAGTTCGGTAAACTTCACCTGCTTAGACCGATCTGCTTGAAAACTACCAAACAGGACCTTGTGCTAGTCTTACATAGTTTTGATGTATGTTATTTTGCATGTATGTGGTTCAGGAACAAAGACTATTTGAAAAATTAGACAGGTATAAGAGGCTAAATTATCACTTATTAGGAAAATATATTATAATAAACAAAGTAAAACAAAATAAAGCACATTTAGGGACATTTGTAACTTTTTCCCAGTCTAAAAGCTCAGGTAGGCAATTAGTTTCAGAAGTATTATCTGTTATAACAGCAATCAATAAATCAAATGTCTGACACAAAAATGAAACCAATCCGGTATCTGTGGCTGTCGCGGGACTGAAATAAGCATGAAACATGATTGGCTGGCCTACCTACCTGCCCACCTGCTTGCCTATCTACCTGCACGCCCTCATGTCTGTGCACTCACTGTGCATTAAAACGTTTTGGAGGAGTGGCTATGGAGGGAGGACTGAAGGGATGGGCTGTGACTTTTAACGTTTGTATACCTTCAAAATCTAGCAGCGTCTTGCTAGTTCCTGACATAGCTTTAAAGAGTTACAAGAGTTACTGTACATTTGGGTGGTAATTTTCCCTCTAATGGTCTCCTCAAAAAGACCATAGAGCGTGTTATCAGAGTAACTGTGTGTTATCAGGGAACCAACATATGGTGCCAGTAGTCTGGAGCACACAAAAAACAGCCGCACCCCTTGACAGCATCGTATCTGATGCAACAGTTTGCACTTTGAAAACAGTTTGAAAGTTGTTCATTTCAAAAATAATAAATTCAAATTCTGACAACAGCTCAGGCTGTTGCCACTGTCACTGTTACATATTAACTTTCTGATGGTCTAAACTAACCCTGGTACATTCACTGATGTACAGTGCATGGCCTGCTTATAAGTTAATATGAGGTGTGACACAAATAGAGTGCACATATCAGTAGTTTATGGACATATTTTGTCACTTAATTATGTTAATTGGCTATAGAGACAAATCCATGATACTTACTTTGTGTGCCAACATGTCAGTTTTTGTTTCCATTGAAGTTAGTTAAGTAAACGTTCGGTAGTGAGGCAAGAATTTAAGCAATATTTCACCTCAGCGCCTTCCATCTTCCTCATAGTCTGTGGGAGTTTGAGTGGGTCTCAGTTTCAGTGCATTTAACAAGAATCTTATTTCTGCTTATGTATACTTCACATGAAAGTCAATGTGCCCACACGACTGAGAACAAATACCCAACTTCCTCAAAGGTGTAAGTTTGTGTGATATTGATCACAGTGTGTCTGACAGAGACTTGCATCAGATAAACAGACGTAATGGCAAATGTGGAAAATGTGCTGATTACATTACTTACCCAGAATTTTGGTGGATATAAAAGGCATTACGTTACAAAATAATTCACAAAGCATTGTCAAGTTTTGCAACCCAGCCCATAATCACCTGTTGTCTTTTGACTCTGGAACAGTCTCCTGCAAAGTCTCAGAGAAATCATTGGTCACTTTTAAAATTCATTCTTCGGTCATGTGATTGGCCGAAGGGTGTGCATTGTTTGAATTCATACACATAAGTATAAATGCATACATACATACATAGTGCAATATTTAACTCAGTCATTACTAGGCTGTGGCTTCCTCTCTTGCTGCAACAGTCATGGGTGGATGAATCTGCTAGGGGATCCCAATGGTGGCCCCTATTAATACGCCCACTTTCTCTTAGTCTTGGCATGTGTTGTATTGTCTTTATGTGTGTGCAGTGCACACTGTGAGCTACACGTAGCAGCTTTGGTATATTTTGTCTTTGTGTCAGTTAGTTACTTGACATACATAAACTTTTGCAATGAAGGTATCTGAAAACTATTTGCACAAAACACAAAATATCTGCTTCTGATAAAACATGGTAAATATTTTAGACAACTCAAAGCACTTTGAAATGTAATAGAAAGACCATAGTCTTTGTCAAATATTAGATAGCTGAACATAGACTTGAAGCATTAGCTGTGAATTAGAATTTACACATTACAACCATAACCACAATCTCTATATATACTCAACAGAGGGATGTTGTAACCTCAAACCCACTACGCATGAGATGCAGGTTACAAATCCTGCTCTCTGATGTTAAAGGCATGCACCCAACCATCCACCCATGATCTCTGTGACTTCTGTGCAGTATAAGGAAGTCCCGTCTTGATTGTGAACTTAATCCATGCAGTAATAATATTACCTCCAGGACGTATTTGGTGAAGCATATTACACAGTGCTTATTCTGAAAGCTTGAAAAGCATGCTTGACATAAATTGATGAACCCATGTTGTAAATTAGTATTCTCTGGTTGTTGTAGCTCACGAGGCATGCCTTTAATCATGGCAGAATTTAGGAAGGCACTTGCATTGAGACTTTGAACATATTGTACTTCATGTGTGTGAAAGCACTTCCAAATATGTTATATAAACCGGCCTTGCTTTGGTGTAGGGGCCTCTTGAATCTCTACCATCTCAAACCTGTTTGAAAGCTGATGAGGGCCACTGCTGGTGCACTTTATCACCTCATCACCCCATGTTGCAGCCCATATTTCCTTGCCTTTGGAGGCTCTTACTGAAGATAGTTATCGCTACATTGGTCTATCAAAAGCATGATCTTTCTATACACGACTGTTTATATTGATGGAATTTCCTCCCATGCATCCATGGCGCCAGACAAGTGTTCCTTTGAAACAGTTGTTGTGATGATTTGTCAAAATAGTGGTACGGTGACAGATGTTTATGGGTTGTGTGATAAGTGCTGAGACTTGTCTTAATCTTTGTGTGTTCCTGAGGAGAACAATGTGCAATGTTTCACTAGAAAATGGGTTAGATGTGTTGATAGAAATGTACAGTATTTTCAATGTGTAATCTTGGACTTTCAGGTAACAGTTGAATAGGGAAAATCTGTCTCCTTTGTTATTTACGGTGTTATGTCACCACCATGATATTCAACATTCTTTCAGAGCATTTTACATCCACCATTTTGCTTTCCTAGTCTTTTTGTGAAGAGTAAATCTGGCTTTTTTGTTTTAAGGGATGTGATGTTGACTTTCTTTTACTTATCTTAATGAGTGAATACTGGTTACATAAATGATCTGCATACATAAATACTAGAGGTGTGGACTCGAGTAAAGAAATATGATGACTTTAGACTCGACAGAACAGAATCAAAAAACAATTGCAACTTGACTTTGACTTTAACAACAATAAATTGTGACTTCACTTGGACTTGGCCTTTCGACTCGAGCTGACTTGATAACCTCCCAAAGCCCAAATATAAATTATGATTTTAAAAGAAAACTGTGTGCCATGCATCAACACTTCATTTAATGGTTTGAATCCGACAGCAAACAATCAAATTGAGAAGAAAAAAGTCGGACGTATCAATGTCAGAGGAACGTTAGTGGGTGAATTCAGACAAGTTGGAGTTTGGAAAGATGATCCCAAAAGTTATCATTTTTGGATATAAATACTATGCTGTAGTAAACAAAAATAGGGTTGTAACTTGCAAAACATGCAGGAGTAAATTTAGTAATGGAGATGCAACAACTTACAACTTTGTTTGACATTTGAAACTGCACAAAGAATTGTACAGTCAACAGCACATTATGATTTGTTTAGGACTTAAAAATCAAAGTTTACAACTTGAGACTTGACATGGAACTTTAGTGCTAAGTGTAGACACTTACTTCTGAATTGTAAAACAAGTCCCACCTCTGCTGCATACAAAAGTGCATGTATGTATTCACCATGTTCTCTTGCAGGTATATTACAAAGGTTATATACTTAGAAATTAAATATGATATTCAGTTTTGTTTAAACTCAGATACGGTTTTCGTAGTAAACTTGACTTGTTGGTTGTATAATGTTAATACTCATTATCCATATACTTTGGTTTGTATGTTCTTGTGTTAAAGTTTATCTTGTTTCCATTATGATTTAAGAACACTGCAAGAAAACATTTTAGATTGTAAAACTACACAAATAAATTAAAATTAAATAAATTAACATTTTGTTTTTAATACTGTAGTAATATAATGTTCTCTGAATCAAGTGCTGCCAAATGATTTACAAGGAAGAATGATAACTAAAAAGTAGATTACGACAGTCTCCTGATACCAAGTGCAATTCAAGAGAGGTAAACCAACCATTAGGCGTTTAATGCATAATCTAAAACAAACACATACACACCTTTAAATACTGATGGAGGTCATGGTCTGACCACTTGATTTTAATTACAATTATGCAAGAAAAATCACTGAACACTCCTTAAAATAATAATAAATAAATATAAATAAATGAATAATAACATTGTCAAAGCACTGAAATCATCAAGGAACAGCAAATGTTGCTGTAACGTTGTCACATTGCTGCACTTCTCTACCTTCCAAGCACAAGCTAACAGGTGGTAACGTGAGAGACATGACTTTCTGCAGCCCTTAGGAAACCCTACTCCAGTTGGTAATGTTAGCCAGCATACCACAGCGAGAGCACAGGAGCATGAACAGAAATCCGGCTCATGGCTGGATTCATTTGATTGTGCTCAGGAGCAATGAAAGGGGGGAAGTCAGTGGATAACAGTGATGAAGAACAAGAAGAAGACAATTTTTTTTTTCAGCTGCGTGACTGGGGGAAAAAAATGAACAAAGTAAGAAATGAGAAAGTGATCGACTGAATGTTGTATTTTTTCAGGCAAAATCTTCCCACCTCAACAAGTTTGTCTTTTTGTGTGTGTGAAAAAAGATTGAGAATCAAAGAGCAGAAGAAAGAGATTCCAACAATCAAATAGACAAAGCAATAGGTGGGACTGGTATAGATTTGGTCACTCTCACAGCCTGATAGCCTCACTGTATATTCTATATTATTCTGCTTGTCTGCAGGGGTGTGTCTAGGGGATGGCATTGGGTGGCACGTACTACCAGTGAAAACTAATAGGCCACCCCAGGGGACACCAAATTTTCCTAAAATGTGATTAGCTATGTGGGTCAGACATGCTCACAAGTCTTTGAACTTGAGTCCAAGTTGAGTCTCAAGTCTTTGAGGTAGAAACCAAGTCAATTCTCAAGTCTTTGAGCTAGAGTCCAAGTCAAGTTTCAAGTCTCTGAGTAAGAGTCCAGGTCACTAATTGCATTGCACATCACATGGTTATTCTCTGTGAGTGAAAAACATTTTACAGTTATAGATTTCCTTGTAGCCATACAGTGTTGCAGCCAGTGAAAAAACATTCATTATAACCACGAGTGACTTGAGACTTGACTTGGACTCGCTCATAGACTTGAGACTTGACTTGACTTGGACTCTTGCTCAAAGACTTATAAGCATCTCTGAAGCAAATGAATTGCACATAAACTGTAATGTTTGTAATTAAAGTAGATATGAGCAGTTGAGACTAAAATGTTAAAGTAATGCTATTTTGACGTGTGTGTGTGTGTGTGTGTGTGTGTGTGCGATTCCTGAGCTGTATAAAGCATGCGGGGCGGCCTCTGAAGGCCACAGACTCCCTCTGTTATCAACTCCTTCCCCTACTCCGCCCCCTTATCAGTAGAAAATACTGACATGTTAGTAAGGAGATATTAGCAAGAGGGACCTCACGCCAAACAGCACACGATCAATACTTTGTGTTATGTCTTATGTCTTTCCCATAGAGTGTGTCCACTGCAGGATCTCGCACCCAAAGTCAGATACTAGGCTTTCTGATTAAGGGGTTATAGGTAATGAATTTTATGCCTACAGTGACAGTTCACCTTGATATCCATCCTCATTGGTGCAGGTGCCCCAACATTATTGAATTTATTGAAAGGATTAGCATCTCATTTTAAAAGGAGTCCTGCAAACACAATACAAAAAACACATACAAACAAAACAGCTTTACAAAACAAATATACACTACAAACACACAGTTGCAACCGGCTCGCTCAACCTCTTCCAGGTACACCCTCACCAATTGTTGTAAAAGAAAAATTAGATACAATGACCAGGATAGTAAATCAATGACATCTACAGAAAGAGAAATGGAAGAAGTATGTCTTCAGTTTAGCAGTGCCACAAGAAACTGAAGACAAATTGCATAAATTTAAAGGCACAACATGCTGTTTTAGGCTGCAGAAAGAGGAAGTAGATCTCAGAAAAAGATTACTCCAGTCGGATTTAATTTGGTTTTGTTCGACTTATTTGAAAATCCTGGCGAAAAAGCAAAATGGTTAACTGAGCGATAAAGTAACCTCAGAAAGCCATATGTTTTTATTTTTATAATAAAATCAATATGGGGAAGAGTTCAGGGTCAATCCAAAGTTTAAGATATTTGAACGAATCAACCATTTCAAGGGGTGAACCATCATAAAAATTCCTGATATGCAAATCAAAGGGCTTAAATAATATGAACAGCTATGTTGCATAGCAAACACCATTGTGCAGGACTACTTCTTATTCAACACAAGTTTGTTGTTATAAAACCAATTTTGGACCAAGTTAAACTGTAAAGCTTTGAGTTAGAAATGTAAATAACAGTGTCATCAGCATAAAGAGGAACAAGACAATTTGAACATATAGGAGTCGAGTTGTTAACAAAAATAGAAAAAAGACATGGTCTCAAGGTAGAACCTTATGAAACACATACTGATGTCTATTATGAAAAGGCATTAAACAGACCAGTATGAGTTTTAATTTTACTTATATTTACATTTTATGTATGGATTATATTTGTCTCGCTGTACAGCACTTTGGAACATGGTTTTAAAAAGTGCTATACAAATAAAGTTATTATTATTATTATTATTATTACTATTGCACAGAGGTTGATGGAATCCCTCATTGCCTTCCCACTCTAACTGAACTAACTGTGTTAAGTGAAATGTGCAACTAACCAAGAGATAAATGGTATTTTAAGACCATGAAATGCATATTTTAAATGTGCAAGGTAATAAACACTATACTGGCATATTGTGTAGGTTTATTGGTTTAATGTTCAACAAAGAATAAAATGTTACGCTGAAGGGAGTAAATATTTTTAAGCACATTAAACAACTAAAAAGCGGTCCCACTGAATTGTAGGTTTTTGAATACAACATGTATGTTTTCAAATTTGCAAAGTGATAACTGCCCAGCCATACAGTAAAGGCTTATAAATATTGTTGTTGACACTCTACTTTCTTTTCCTTGATCTGTCTTAGCAATGATTTTTTTTTCAGAGCAATGGATTTCCTAAGAAAATGTTACTGTCAGACTGACTGGCGTTGAACTACGATGGCTTACAATGTTGACCTGGATGCTTGTGTACCTGATGTATTGCAGATTCCAGTTTGCTTAGAATAAAAACAAAAAAGAAGATAAGATAAGATGATCCTTTATTGGCAAAGCAGCAAAGGGGGATGTAAAAAGAAAGAACAAATAACAGTAAAAGTATAATCAGTAATCAACAAATAAAACAATAAATTGTGGGAAAGTTGGTAGCTAGCATGGGCAGGACCACCAACAACAGCTGAAAAGCAGGAAAGAAAGGAAAAACAGATTTAACACTTAGATAAAGCATGTGCATGTTTTGCAAAGAAAGGTGGGCTTCTCTGAGCGGAAATTAAACATTTGAAACATTGTTGGATCGAATAGTAGGCCCACTTGCAATGCTATTGGACTAAGCTTATGAAATGTAGTGGAAACAACCCACCAATTATGTCATCAAAATGAAAAAAAAGTATCTTGTAGATTATTGGTTCAAAACAGGCAGACTGCAGCAGCACGCCCACACACAAAATGCAAAGTCAACATTATCCAGCCTGACCATGACAGGGATGATAAAATTAATAACATAAAAACAGATGCTGACCATAGTGTCTCAGTGAACGCTCCATATGTCATAACAGTCTGTAATGACCCACAGTGTAATTGTCAGAGATAGTTTGGTTCAGCAGTAGCATGACCCTGCAGTTAACAGGGATTATCCCATGATCTCATTAAAGTTAGAGCTTCAGTATGTGGAATCGTCATACGTAATGCAGAATCACACTGATGATCACCATGAGGTCAAACTTGTCAGGTTTTTTTTTTTTTCTTCTGTTTATGCTCACCAAAAAGCTATGTCTGATCACATTTGTCCCACTGTTATTATTGTTAGTCTGGTTGCAATATATAGCTATTTTTAACAAAACAGTAGACCTACTTGACTTTAATGAATACAGTCAGATAATAGAAAAAAATAGGAGATGATTAATTTCAAGGTAACTGTTGACTGTGATTTGCAAGGAAAGATGTTATCCAGCTATCTATCTACTACTGTCACAGCCAAATCTGTTAGTTAAGGCCTTAACTAAATTTATTGCCATATTTAGAATAACAACGATTATTCACTGCAAACTTTTTGTCAAATTTGTTCTCATAAGTTATTAAACAACTATCATCAAGCATAACCAGGCCCCCACTTATCATGCACCAATGCCAAGGTGCTTTAGAAGGATTTCACCAAACTCTCAAGTCTTTGTCACAAGCATATTGCACAGAAATGGACAGGGACTGGGAAGGTTTACCCTGGAAGCTTCTACATGTTTGCTTGTCTGAAAAGTCACCACAGTGTTGTACAGACCTCTGCAAAGTAAATGCTGTCACAAGGCCTGATTCCTATTGTGTTGAGAACTTTATCGAATAAGTTTGTATAGCAAAGTATATGAGTAAATTCAATCTCTTTAAGGTGCTGGCAGATGCCAAGGGCAATATCTGGTTTCATAACAATGTACTGATCATGGATTCAATCTGTTGAACCATTACTATCCATGGTATGTTTTGTTTTGCTGTATCCACATGAGGAAATTTCAAGACTGTTAGGTTAAAAATATTGCCTAGGCTACTCGATGAGTTAAATAAGAAAAAAAAGGTAGCCAGTTAAAATATTTCTGCAGTTAAGAAGTTCAAGTTCTGAAATTTGTGATTTATTTTCATGAGAAAAAAAAGTTTACACCTACCTCTGTTTTTTTTTTTAACACAAATCATACCCTGTTGGTAAGGTTGTGGGTCAGGGGCATTTGTGGACTGTTTATGCCAAAGTTTCAGCTAATGATAAGTTTCCTGTTCACTCCACTAAAGAGGATCTCACAAGGTTTTTTGATTGGTTATTAACGCTGTTTTTGCTGGACTTTCTCAACTGCAGTGGCTCATCTGACTGACTTCCAGAAGGCAAAATTTAAATTAATCTGGTCTGGCTCATTTCAGCAAGCTTTTGGTAACATTAAAGCTCCTGGTCTGTTATCTCCCCAAATGGATCATTCTTTCAAGCTTCACCTGGATGCTAGCCATATCGGAGGAGGTGTCATCCTCCTTTAAGCTGACAAACAAGGTCTAGTAAGCTTGCTTTCCAAGAACTTCAACTCATGCCAGCTGCATTATTAAGTGGAAGAAAATTAACCGCAGACTTTGCAACACTTCTGTGTTTACCTTGACTCCAGAATACCAATCGTAGTATTTACTAACCATAACCCACTCACCTTTTTGAACTCTGCAGAAACCCAAATCCAAGGCTCATGTGGTGGGCTCAGTTTTTGCAGCCTTAAAACTTGGAAGTCCGGCATATTAAGGGAAAAGATAATATTATGGTGGACGCATTGTACTGTGCACCTTAATAATAATGCTTAATAGTATGCTTTGCAACTAAACTTATAACATATATTCTACATTGTCCTCTGCAGCCTCTGTTTCCCTTCCTCTTAAATTGCTCCTAGGCACCAAGACTGTTGAGGTTGGAAATGCCTAGTTAGGAGTATCGAGTTATGCAAAGGTGTGTTGAGTAAGGTGGTTGTGTTTAAGCTAAGCTTTAATCTCATTTGAAACACTGCAAAGTTAAAGTCGACATATTTGATTATAATGTAAATAGATTACTGCACTTTGTTCGTACCCTGGTTTGGGAGTGCTGAGAGATACACCCTATATGTCTTACTTAATTTACTAATTAACACCTTTAGTGTTGTGTGGACTCCATCTTTTGTCACATACTGTAGAAACAGGTTGTGGCAATATGGATTTCACTTAATGGACAAGATTAAAAATAAATGTGTTTATTTGCTTTTCCTCATGAGAAACTAAACAGAGCATTTTACTGGCCAGAAGCTTCATCCCCATGGATTAACATGCAAAAACACTGTTGTTGAAATATCCTGTTGTCCCAGCGTGTCTTGGCTGCAACCACAGCAGCAAATCTTTACATTTATGGAATGCATTTTTGATGGATTTATACACTTTTTCAAGAATACACAGTAAACAATAGTAGTTTCACACATAACTCATAACTAAATGACTTTTTTAGCTTCAGTTTATTGATCGCATTGCATAGTGACATAGACTTTTGAGGTTTCAGAGTCAAACACAAGGTCAGTGTTTGTTAATATTTGCATGTCTGGTAAATAAAGTCCAAACTCACATATTATGGTTTCATCAAAGGATTAGGCCACGAGATGGGATACATTTGTTTAAAGTTCATCTATCTCATGCGTCATATTGGCAGGTTAAAGGCCAGTATGTGTTGAAAGATAAATTTCCAAATTAAGCAATAAAATGAATCACAGGTTTGTCACAGTGGACTTCATCAGTGAAACACTCATCTTGAGAAGTGGATGTTTACATAAAATGACAATGAAGACTGAAGGCAGGAAATTACTGAGGAAATTTGCTATTGAATTGTTTATGTGAGGTCATTCTTGCTCACAGTTTGAAAAAGGCTTAAGGCTAAGTGGAAGGCTTCCTGAATACTATCTTGAACTGTTGACTTCTAGATTTTGCATATGTAGGCATGAGGAGATTAGCTACAGAAGCAGATATGAAATGAATATGTCATTCATATTTGTTTCCTACTTTATCATTTAAACAATGTTTCCAAACTAAAAGCAGAATAGTAGGAAACAACATGGATTCATGATGATAGCTGATGGCAGTACAGCCACTGTCTTCAGGTTAAGGAACAAAACTGTACTTGGAACTCTAACAATCTTCATGCTATCCTGTTTTAAACCAATTTTACTCTCCCCTGCATCTTTTTTTCTTGCAATTGTATCCTCTTTGTAGCTCTCTTTGCTCTTATCCAAGGACTGGATTGCAAACCACACAGCAAAAATTCTGTGCTTTGACAGCTTCTACTGCAAAAATGGTTCATCATCACCACAAACAACTGAATAAAGCATTTCAAACGCAGTGCTCTTCATCAGGCTCATTAAGAACACACAAAAACCTCCTTGATTATGTTCTGTCACATGCCCTCATTAACAAGAAATGATTGATCAACACCACGTGACCCACACACATGATATACCTTCAAAAACACACAGTCCTACCAGACACCTTCACTGGTTGTAGGGGTGCTAAATCAGAAAATGCTCTTGTGTCATTCAAGAGAGCATGAGTGAACTTGATATATTCAACATTTAATTTGGAGGACTTGTTGCAAGGCGACCAAGCCAGGATTGTTCAGAAGTGTGCCCCTGCAGCACTTGAACCATAAATAATACAACCTCAAGTGGTGAAACTCATTGTTGTACAAAAGGTATAAACTAAACCCTTCATGTAATGGAATATTTGCAAGGATCCTTTGGGAGACAAATAATCAGGAGTGTTAATTAAAAATTCACCTCCTGATCAGAAGCTTATTGAAATTACCTCCACTGTGAGAACATAAAACCACATCAATACCAATTGTGAGATGTTTATCATCCTGTCCTGAAGGGACCCCAGACTCAATATAGACAAGACAATGAGCCTTGATTCATGTTGCCTTTGACAAATCCCCCAAATTATCAATAGTTTTACTGAGTCTTAAAGTTAATTATTGAACCCGGAAACGGCAGGCGAGAAAACAATCCCCCCACAAGTTCCATTTAGTATCTGTTGTCTTCCATGGATGAGAAGTCCTTAAAGAACATCTACCATAGCATTTCTATAACAATGGGGCAACCTCCATTTGCTGATGATGATCATGGGACAGGATAACTCAGAAATAGCTACTAAATGATCCTCTTGTAAATAATTATTTTATTATTACTACTCATAAATGTTTGATTTACTCTTCTTAAAATATGGGTCACAGATACATAAGAAGTATTATAAAAGTGTTTATCATTCTGACTTAATAAGATTAAACAACACTGCATCTTTAGAGTAGGCTAATGCATCTCTTCCTCTGTCAACTTGGACGTAACTGTCCCTGCGTAGAGGGTTAGATTTCCTACTGGTTATAAATCACACAGAAGTGCATCATCAGCTCTATTGATTTTATACTAAAGTGGTGTACATTTAGATGGCCTCCTCCTCTGGACCCCTTCACTCTCTCTTCTCAAAGAATATGGATGTGTGTGTCGTTCCCGTCACCTAAATATATGTCACCCGCCTGCCGCGCTTGGAACAAGCCACACCACCGGTGAGAAGCCTGGGGGAGAAAATCGTGTGTCATGTTGACCATGGTGTGTCATATCTCTTGTTATATGCCGACCATAAAAAATTAGCCCTGATTTGTTTGCCCTCGCTTTATATGATCAATAAAATCCATTTAAACATCAATGCCCATCACCATCTCATGCATTTCGTGTTGGGCTCAGCCCAGTGTAGCTAACATAAATGTGTCATGACATTGACGTTTCTGACCTTGATAGGCGCTGCGGCAGACTACGACCAGGCCTTGTGTTATGTTCATCAGTTTATGATGGCATGCATGGGAGACGAAACATGCAAATAAGAGTGGCCACATCTGTGTTACATGATGGCACCCAGCATGATCTTTCCTCTCCCCCAGCTGTCACAACACCAAGTGAGACGAAAACATGCAACACAAAGGCAGCTCTGGTGAAGCAACAAGACCGTAGAAAGGAAGCTTTCCTGAAATGGCAATACAGGTGATCACTGCCAGTGTTTTTTCACAGTCTAGCAGGAGGATGATTTTTATTCACATTTTTAGTTCAGTTACTTTATGCAGAAAAGGTAATCCAAAACAATAAACAGTCTGACAGTCTGCTACACAGTCTATTGGCTCTCTATCTGATTGGTATAAGCTCTGACATAACAAAGCAAACTGATGCTTATCATTTATACATGGAATAACAGGTTTGACCACAAAAGGAATCCAGACATGACTGCCTCGTTTTGTCTCCTGTGTATCTACTACTGCCACCAAAATAGCTTACCTTTGTGGGTGACTGGTTATAAAACTTTTCCCAATGGCACCATTAGAGATGTGAGTGTCGAAGAGTTTTTTTAATTATTCAATCCGTTATTGATTCTGACTGGGGTAGTCAGACAGACATTTCAGCAGTCGATAGCTCTTATTTGTATTGATATTTTGCACAAACTTTACATTGTGGGGGTTGAGAACACCCTGGGGACTGAGGATGTACTAGGGACAAGTCCAGCTCTATTCAGAGCTCTGCATGGTCAAGCCAACTTTTACTACACATCTACACATAACACACATTTCTCCACAGAGCCTCAAGGCCAGCTATAAAAAACCTAGGTAACACCTACCCTCAAGCAGAGGATGTAGAATAGCTCTGTTGATTAAAATCTGTCTCATCTTCCTGTCATGGGTGTATAAGAGAGGCGAGAAGTCAAGTGTTGCACACATTTCACTGAGGGTGAAATGCTGCCTCAGATTGAAATCTTGAGTACGCTGAGATGTTGGCAGCTAGCGGTGTCTTCTTGCCTACACATGATGACAGGAGATCATCACACATCGCCCACCATCTGATTGGTGTTGGCAGTAATAATTCTTAATAACTTAAAAGTAAAAATATCATCGGATATGGTCTAGTGTGGGTTTTTATGGAAGGTTTTTTTCCCTGCTTAACCCTGTCTCAGTCTCTAAACTCAATAAAACACAGCTATAGGAGTAGGTAGCAGCTCCACTTCAATGTAGGAAAATACACCTTCCCTAATGCTGAGGGTGCTGTACTTTGGACTACAGGGAGTTAACATATTCTTGGAAAGTACTTACAAAATCCCAACAGGTGAAGTTACTGTTTCTAACATAGCAACACATCATAAACATATTCACTTTCTTGCCAAAAGTTAGATAAGAAGATCAATATCACGGTCATTCCTGTCCGTTAAATTTGAAACTACTGCCAGGATATCTTAGTAAAACCAAAACAATTTTATCCGTTAATTAAATTGTCTGATATAATATTGCACGCTAATTTGTGACATTTAGACGCGCTGCTAAGTTTGTGTTACCTTTGGACAGAGCCAAGTAAAATGTTTCCAGTCTTAATGCTAGGCTAAGCTAAGCGTCTCTTGGCTGCAGCTTCATATTTTGACTTGAGAGCAGTATCAGTCTTCTTATCAAACTCACTGCAAGAATCGTCCTCCACCACTGCACACTCACTGCCACATGCATTACTGTGGCTGCCTGCAAAGGCAGTTTGGCATAAAGTCTAATTCAATTAGTGACAACATGCACTTCCAGGAATTTTGACTTTGTTGTCTATTTATGGCGAAGTTTAAAGGTGCATTCCCCTGTGATAAGATAGGCTCGTATGATCAGTCAGCATAGAAAATGGTGCAGATGATTTGTTAACACCATGCGATAAAACCACAATGTGCTAAAATGCAAATGGTATTTCCAGTGAAATATCCAAACCATCAAAATGCAGAAATATATGCTGAAACAACCAAGAAGTGAAATTATTTAGAAAATCAATCAAGTTACATGTTGTTTTTTGACCAGCATGCCATTTGGAATTATGTCATTCTGATACTGTTGGGTTTCAGGTGTTGACAGGTTAAAATTGAGTCACTAAGGAGAATTTACAACAACAGCTGATAACCTGCAAGCCATAGAAGACTTAAATAGATCTCAATATAGCAAAAAAACCCAACAACATCACTAGCAACTGATATGGAGAATGTGCTGAATTGTATAGAAAGAAGCAAAACAGATAAAACACTTGACACTTGTAAGTCATAAAATATATTTATTGAACTAGTTAAACGTCCACTTCCAAAATAGAATGAAACAAACTCATGGGTTGGCCCTAACAATGCTTGGCATAAGGCGTTTTGCATTTTTATGTTTATAACAATCTTTCTGGAAATAAATTGCTTTTATCAAGCTTCTCTATTGTTTCAGAAGTGCATATAGGAGTTAAAACCAGCGGTCTTCAGGACACCAGTGTGACATTATAATCTCATCTGTCGGCAAATTCTTCCTTGGCTTCCTTGGCAGGGTAATTTCTTCCCTGCCTTTGTGCATTTGCCACTCTTGCATTGCCCACAAGGCAATTGTGCGTTTTAAGCTTTAGCACTCAACACAATGAGGTTTCAAAACAACACATGAAGGGATTTTCTTTACACATTACATTGCATTTTAAAAAGGAGGATCATTCCTCTCTATTGCTGTATTGTCAGGGCATCAAAAATGCGGATGACCTTCTGCTTACAAAAGATTATTTAGGAATCACTTGAGATTTATATTGCATAAGCTGTCAAACAAAAGCTAGACATAATCCATAATAATAAAGACACCACACGGGATGACAAACACATGAATGATTTGAAGATTAGGCTGTAAAAACAGAGAGCCATTGTCATGATGTTCAGTAGCTAATACTAGCAGCGGTCTGCCCTCAGGTCTTGTGTTGCGCTATACTGAATTCAAATCGATAAGCAGGTCACTGCCTATAGGCATCGTGTCCACATAAGACTGTTCGTGTGATGTTGTGTGTGTGTGTGTGCCAGAGGGGGATTTTCTGAGTCAATCGGTTGCAACGAAGGCGGCTGCAGCGTTTCATTAAGCTGCTGTGATGCAGAGGCTGGCAGTCAGTCAGAGATTACAGACAGGCTGGCAGCGGGAGTGTGTGTGTCCTGTGTGTCTCTGTGTGCATCTCACAGATGGTCATGTAGTTAAAAGCAATGGGTCACAGGAATTTAATTTCTTTTAAAAAATTGGATGGATAGAGATATGTGTGCTTTATGGCTCACTGCTAGAGAAGCAACTCGGGGTGTCTGACTAAAGGGGGGGGGGGGGGCACAGCGCAGAGAGGGTAAAGAGGGGGAGGGGGTATTACTTGAAGGAAGCACGGACAGCGCGACCCTTAAGCGGCTGGGGAGGGCGGTAGTTGTCCACCATGCAGCACTCGGCCTCACCCTCAGCTGAGAAGAGCAGGCTGCGGAATTTGGCCATCTGTGAAAAGGGAGAAGACGGTGGCGTTAGTGCTTTCTGCTGACCTCCTGTGACTGTCACTCACAAAACACATCACAAGACTCACCGCTGTCTCACTGACTTGAATTCAGGGCCTTGTACTGGGGAATTAAGCTTAGCAGTGGTGTTGTTGATGGTTAAAGGAATAGTAAAGGACATTTAGGGAAATTTGCTTAATCACTTTCTTGCCAGGAGCCGCCCGTCTATTAAATCCAACATATTTTCATCCCTGGTTGTCAAATACCAACACTGCCATGCCATGACCCTGGTTTCAGAGGCTACTATTATCCATCCTTGTTTTTCTATATACTATGTGACTTGATTTCCTAAAGGATTTATGGAAGCCTCTCATATAGACGTTAAAGGGTACCTTGTGCATCTGTATGCAACGCCAAGTGGTTTGACAAAATGTTGGTACTTGATGACCTTGGGATGAGACCAGGCTGGTAACACCACAGTGTAAAAATACTCCATTACGTGTAAACATCCAGCATTCAAAATTGCTGAATGTGGTTAGTATAAAAAAATCTCTTCTCAGCAAGTAGTAGAGCAAAAAAAAAATCTGCTATGTAGAAGTTTTTCTTGTGGGGTTATGTGCCAGACTACTGTACTGTATTTTTTTCTATTTCCTGTTTTCTGTTCCTGGTCTTTATGCTAAATTAAGCTAACATGCTGTTGGTGTTAGCTTCACATTAACTGTATAGATGGATCTTTTCATCTAACTCATCTAACTTAAGTCAGCCAGGGCAAGAAAGCAGGTCAGTGGCAACAGTATGGTGTCTGAGTGTAATGTACACAGTGAGTTACTATTCACTGTTAGCTGATTACAAAACATTAACTATTGACAGATATTACATTATTTAATTATTTGTTCATATTTATGTCATTAACTGCTAGACCAGCCTTATATGGCGCTAAGTCTAAAGGTTATGTCCACATGTTTAGCCTTGAGACACATACTTGGCACCATAAAATAAACATTTAACCAGAGAGTGTTAATTTTCACATGGCCTAAAGACTCCAACCACAAGGACAAAACCGCCTGGGTGGGGTGGGGGGGTGGGTGGTTGTAAGTTTAGATTAATGGGTGGTTAGAAGACAAATATCCATTCTGGTGGTAGGATTAGGTGTAATTTCAGAAGTAAATACTTAGCAAATGCAGGTATAATGTCTTCTGTGTTTATGCAGTTAGGGATGAAATCACCCATTCACTGAAACTACCTTCACCTGCAGAATGTGATGCATATGTGGGACGAACATTTCCTGTTGACTAAGAAATACTGTGGTAAAGCCACATCATAACATGCCACCCCATTCTCTTGGTTGGCCAACGGTCTTTTTTTCATTTTGAAAGTGAAATTGGCTGCTGTATTGCCTTTCTTCCCATTACAGAGGTGTCTTCTTCTCATTTCAGTTGCACAGCTTATCTGAACAATTAAGCCCTTGATTTAGATCGTAGAGTGAGAGAGGATTTGCAGACAGAGCTATTCTAGACCGTGGGTACACAGCCTCTGCTACGCCTGAATGGGCTCTGTGAGCAGCCATACCTGCACAGAGCTGACACTGATTGGCTCTTTGCAGACAATCCAGGTAACGCTCTCCAACAGAGGGGGTGTGGTCAGAGAGCCGTCATATGTCCAGTAGTCTAGGGAACTAGGGAGCAAGGTAGTGGGGTCAAAGCCAGTAAAAGTGGTCTGCTTGCCCTGAAACCAATAAACAGAGAAAGAAGAACAAGTTAGACAAACACCTCATCATAAGTCATTAAATGGAAGAGAATATGTTTTTTATAGAAACCTACTTTGGCCTTGATGGCATTAAGGGCATCAAGAACCTTCTGGAGACTGGCATTGTCACCACCAATCTGTAAAAACAATACAATGTTGAAGGTTAATTATATGATCATCAGCTTGCAGTAACTATGCATTATGGTGAATGAAAGTAAAAGTATACGTTTTTTTATGATACTGAACAACATGCTTAAGCTGTTGCCACTGACCTGCAGGAATACTCCTACAACAGCGAGCCCGTCAGGCTTGCTAGCTGCCTCACCAAAATTAGCATATTTGGTGTTCCAGTGCACCAGATGGAGCTGGAAATGAATGAAACAGATAAATAAAAAACAAAGCCCTTTAAAATAATCTTATTCATATGTTCAGTTTTTAGAAATCTGGTAGCTTTGTGCAATTAATTTACATGAAGAAAACATTGAGTTTCCGTAGTAGATATTGAACTGAAAAGCAGATTTTGTTGAATTGTAAGTTTATTTTGCTTCTACAATGCTTATTGATCTAAACAGGTGTGTGTATAATAACGTAACGTTTTTTTTTAAAAAGTGTCATAAAAACTGTATTTAACAACCACACACATTTGCTTACAAATTTGGAGGTCTGAAATCTACAAATATTCTCCGAGGTTTAATAGATTTATGGGTTAAGTTAGAATTCAAAAAACAAGAGATAACAAGCAAAAAAACTGGAACTCATAAAATGAGTTCTCTGTTTGGGCCTAACTGTAACCTGACAATCAAAGAATGACTTTTCACCACCCACTAGTGTTCTACCCAACCAGTGAGCTCATTGGTTTCTTCATATCAGCTTTGTTCTTGAACAAAGTTAACAACCTAGAGTACAAACAAAAAATAAAAACTCCAATCTGCCCTTTTCTCCTTGTTACTGTGCGCCAACCCCAATCTGTCTATCTCAGTATAATAATCACCATAATGGCTCAGAGCATCCTTACCTCAGCAGGATACTTCTTCCCAGCCACAGTGTGTTCAGAGCCCTTGTCATCAGAAGCTCCCCAGTGGAAATGAAACTGCTTAAGTCTGTAGATCCCTGAGATTGGTCCGTCTCTCAGAGCTGCAGAACAAAAACACATCTCCCATCAGTTCATCCCACACTGAACGTGGGCAGTGCTGCAGTCAGACTGTGCAACGGTGTTACAAAAAGACAAAATGAAGCAAGAATTTTTTGAGCAGAATAAAACACAAGGAACAGGGTAGGAAGATGAATAATATGCGAGTATATGCACAAACCACGTCACAAACACACTTGTGTCACCCTGCCACATTTCCTATTTCATGGAAGCTGACTCAGTTCCTGTTGTTTAAGATCTGGTCAAAATGAGAGTTGCATTCACCCCGAAATGATGTCCAGGTGTTGTTAACATCAATCCTCCTTCCAATGTTGCATAATGTAGGCTATCTATTTACAGTATACAAAGTAGTTGAAGCAGTAGCAGATAATCCTGTACATTGTTCTATTTCTGGTGCTATGTGAATGCTGACACACACACACACACACACACACACACACACACACACACACACACACACACACACACACACACACACACACAC
>JAPMOB010249551.1:0-24146 GCA_029875015.1 Lepomis gibbosus
ACCGAAGCAGCTTTGAATCAGCCAATCACAGTGAAGGAGAACATCAGCTGGTGCGTTTCTTCCCCACAGGAGGAAGAAAGAATGAAAGGCGAGGAGGGCAAGTGCATATGAAAGCTGTGGAAATAAATACAAGTCTGTCTCCCCAGCAGTAACAGATATGTGAGTTTCCCCTCTTCCTCTTCAGCTGACGTCTTCACAATGCAACATCGTCCAGTGTGAGCGTGCATGTATGTGTGCATATGTTGGGTGTGTCAAATAAATAGATTTAAAAAAGAAAAAAAATAGGGAGACAGTAGATCTGACTGGCCAGGACTTCGGTTTGTGTTTGCGTGCGAGAGAGTCCGACTGAGAGTGAGGTCAAAACTGGAGGGCGAGCGGACGTGTGTCTACATGTCTGTTGAGGTGAGTTTCTTCATGCTGCGTCTCTGGGCTAGACTGGACGCTGCCACGGGCTCCAACACTGGCTGACTTGTCTTCTGGCTCAGTGCTGAATAGGTTGCAGCCATGGCTCCCTGGAAAAACAACAAAATGAACACTTGGCTTTAACTTTTCAATAGATACTCCGAACTTTGAAGTCATTCTATTACGACTTCAAAGTTAAGGCGAGCCGTAGTCTATGTGGCTGGAAAACCCACCCAATGTTTCTTCTTATTGCTCATTTCACCTTAAGAACTCTGCTAATTTAGACAAATCAAAACACTCTGTTTATCTGAATCAGATTCTGGGTGAGTTCTGCTAACAACCAATTTATTCCACATTGTATAACACTACATGTTTGTTTATCTAGTATTACCCACTTATCTAGAGATTAATCAGAAACAAGTCATACATCGTCTGAATATTTGCAGAATGGGCCACACTAACACAGGATAGAGCTTTGCAATACCTCTAAAAAGAAGAAAACGCAAGTCAATTCCTGTCAACCCTCTGCTGTCAAACAAAAAGTCAAATATTCATAAAAAAAACAAACTGATGAGAGATTATGGAAGAGAAATGGCCAAGTTAACAAAGAGGCCACTGGTACGCAAATAACACCTCATTGTGGCAGTGTTGTCCAGCGAGGCCTTTCAAAACAAATTATATGTCAGACCTTGAATCACAAGAGAGGGGGAGAGCAAGAATAGATCACCGACAGCAGGGGGATACATCATGACTAAGAACAGGATGACGAGTCTACAGTCAGCGACACAAAAACTCAGACTGATGAGTGAGAAAATGATGCACGGTCACTGTCATGCTAATGGAAAGGGAATACTTTATGTGACCAGCATTAATCTATTGAACTATCCATCCTACCTGACGATAAACGCAATGTCTTGTGGAGGGGTGTTAATGACGCTGGAAGTCTTTTCTTGGCATTCAATATGACTGGTAACAAAACCATTTTTGGGGTATTTCTGTCTGTCTGAATGTTTTTTTAAGTGGTAAAGAGAGAACTGAGCAAAGCTCTCAATTTAGAGTTGACCTTTGTTCTGACACCTATAATCACAAGCTTTGGGTTGTATCTAAAAGAACCTGTGCAGGGTGGCTGGCCTCGCTCTGCATGACTGGGTGAAAGGTGCCTCTATAGACAGCCGCTGCTCCCTGAGGTTAAGAGAAGTCGGGAAGGACGCCACACAGACAACCTTTCTCTTTAGGAGGTCTAAAAACAACCCATCCCGTGTGAGGACATGAAGGAAGTGAGAAGAGAAAAACACAACGAGGCTGCACCGATGGGCTGTTTTTAATGTGACATTTTGTGCCTTGGAGTAGGCTCATGTTGATATGGTCCTCATGACTTGTAGAACATTTCTGATATCTTCCAGGTTGTTTATTTGTTATGTAAGCCTCCTATTTTGTTGTCAGCTCCCTAGCAACAGTGTTCTCATGACTTAAACTATTTGAGCACCAAACGTATTGTGTCCTCGACTTCCACTGTCATAAATACAACCCGACTGGAAGAATCATCTGACCTGGATAAGTGGGCAAGATAAGATAGAAGGATCGCCACTTCTGCTCTGCTGGGTCTGGTATTAGCAATAGACGTGTATGAATCACTGAGGATCAGGCTCACTTTCATATGTCAAGAGGCACTACAGGGGTATGACATCATGTAGAAGAGTTCAGACCTTCTGCTGGTTTGGACAGATGATGTGGTTCCATGTTTAGAAACACAGAGTGTATTTACCCATAAGGCATGCGAGACCATGTATCCCATCCCAATTTGGAGCCCTTAAAAAAAAAAAAAAATTCTACCACATGGTAACAAATGATTTCAAAACACGCAACAAACAAAACATAATTAGATGTGCCAGGGAGCTCATGTTTTTGATCCTGTGTCATTGTCCATTTGTTAATTATGAGGCTATTTGCTCACCTTGACGAGGTGTGGAGCATCATGGCGTGTGAGCTGGAAGTGTGGTAGCGTATCTCTGCAGGTGATCCAGGAATGCTTTAGAACCTGCTCTGCTGTGTATCGCTGGTGAGGGTCCACATGGAGCATATGGGACAGCAGGTCCTGGAATATAAAACATCCAATCTTTCAAAGTATACGACAGAAAGAACAGAATATCAAGTGGGTTTCCCTACTGTGAATTTATATGCTTTGCATGTTTGTTTATTGCGTTGGCTGAATTTTCTTTGATAGATAAACTCACAATGTGTCTCAACCACTTCAACACGCATTAGGAAAAAGATTCTGTCTCTGTTGTTGAGTCATCTGTTCAGTGTTACAACACAGCTTTGAGTCATATGTTATCGATATCTTTGCAGAATCACAGAACGAAGCAGATGAATACATGAAGGATCAATTCTAAATACCACAAAATTACAAGTAAATCCAGTTTAATAAGCACTTTAAAAACAAACAAGTGCTTTACAGACAAAAGAAAAAAAAATTCGTATTAGACTAGAAAATATGCTCACACAACCAGTGTGAAGTGACAAAGTGTCAGTGTGTGTACCTTTGAGGTGTCTGATACAGTATCCCAGTTGCCTCCTGTCAAAGAGAAGTTTCCAGACCCTATCCGGAGTAGAATCTCCTCTGGTGTGTCATTTGGCCCATTAGCAAATGGCGTGTACCTAACGGAGTAAAAAGCAGAGGGTAGGAAAACACGTGATCGTCTTATGAGCAGTATTTCATTTCATAGATTCTATTGCATACAAGTCCCATAAGGAACAACGTGACTGCCGTTTTGTGGTAATTAAAACGCATCATGAACACTTTTAGTCTACTACACACTTGTCTATAATAACACCACGGGCACAAGCAAAGTAAGTCATGTTTAAGCTTCATCTTTGCAAAGAATGGTTGGGATGGACAGCTTGAGAATGAATAAGAGGGTCTCAATAGACAGTTTCATTTTTCCTGAAACAGCTACAAATGCTACTTACATCTGCACTAAACAATATTTCGTATTAACAATGAAAAAATTAGTATGTGCGATGTGAGAGGTGTTGATCATAGTAACAAACCTGAGGAGAATCATCACTCTCATATTACTTATTATTACACCACTCATTATCGCAGCTCTGCAGAGCATTTCAGTGTCTCAAGCTGTTTTTGGTTTTACAGTCTGCAGCTCTAAACAGCCTCGTTTCCAGCTGAAGCGGGCACCTGTTTTCAGCTAAAAAGCTCTAAAAACCCACTGTACTCTGCCCGCCTAGCTCACCAAAAGGTAACCAGCAGACCTTCTGGGGGAAGACCCGGTCTGAATAGGAGAGATGGCACTCATCCCACTTTGGAGTTATTAGTGAACCAACAACAGTTGTTCCCTGAGTGCAGTCTTACCCTGCCAGCATGGTATACAGTAGAACTCCAAGACTCCATATATCACAGGCTGCATCATAACCTTGCCTCATTAGTACCTGGACCCATGCAAACAAGGAAAGATAAACCATTAGCGATTCATATTGACAATGGAAATCAAATTCTTTACATGCTACTCTTTACTCTTTGTCCACTTCTCACATCACCTCTCCCATTAAATCTTTTTCTCCATGTCTCAAAACTGTCTCTTTCCGGTATCACGTCCTATTTTCCCTCTAGGAATTATTCTCTTGTTGCTCCCATCATTTTCCCCCTCTCACCTCTGGCGCCACAAAATTGGCGGTGTAACAGGGGGTGAGGAGCAGGCCGTTGCCTCCCCGAAGCTGCTTGGCGAATCCAAAGTCACAGATCCTGATGGAGTCAGGGTTTCCCGAGTCATCCATATATAAGATGTTACTGGGCTTCAGGTCTCGGTGTACCACCTGGGGAGGAGGAGAAGACATTTGAGAAGACGGCTACTTTTCACTGACGCTCTTGTATGCACAGAAGTGTTTGCTCACCCCTTGGCAGTGGAGGTAGTCAACAGTCTTGGTGATGGTATACAGCACAGCGCTGGCCTCCCTCTCAGAGAAAAACTTCTGCCTGAGGATCTTGTCCAGCAGCTCTCCTCCTTTCATCAGCTCTGTCACCAGGTACACATACCTGCCCTCATCATACACCTGACAGATGCACGCACACACACACAGAGGCACAGAGGGACAACCTTACAGCATGATGACAAAACAACTCTAAAAACATTACTTTCATGCTCACACACAAATGTTACTGACGTCTTTCAGAGTGATGATGTTGGGATGCTGTCCGTATCGCATCAGGATTTCTATCTCTTCAGAGGGGTCCCTCTTAATTTTGTCTATAATCTGAGACACATGAAACACAGGCATGAGTGTACGAGTCAAAAAAGTGTAACTTACAACATATTCAGTCTTCCAAAGTACTGCCGATGCAGCTTTGAAAAGTATTGCTTTAAATAAGGGTTAGGAAATTGCAATAGTTGCTGCAATGTGGTTTCAGTTGTTGAAGCTGTTCTGCCCTCTGCTGGTCGGTTGGTAACACGAACTATCATCAATTCGCTTCCTAATTTTTTTGCAATTACATACACTCCAAGGTTCAGAAAACTTCATGAACCAACATTCTAGAGAAACCAATTTATGAAAAGTGTGCATTCACACTACAGTCATCTCATTTACCAGACTGAAAGGTCACCAGGTTAAATTCTAGAGAAGGATAAATCTTGGGTGGGATGTAGACTGCATCCATCCTGGAGATATTCAGGATCCAACAAAACTGGGATTTTACTGGGTAACTCTCCGGTGTAACTGTGCGACACTGTGGGGTGTAAAGCACAGCGCTACAGAAAACGAATACCAGAGAACAGTGGATTTGCTTTGGACTTACCTTCACAGCATAGTCCATGGCAGAGACTCGGTGTACACAGCGTTTACAAATAGAGTAGGAACCAACCCCTATGTCCTCCTGTAGCTCATACAGATCAGAGAACTTGGCTGAGCCACCGTGCATCTGTAAAGAACAAGATTTCAACTATTAGGTTACATTCTTCAACATTAACTGAATAAATTAAAAAGCGCTCCAGCAAAACCAGCAGCCTCTGTCCGTCCCAAGCCATGCCTAGACATTTCATGAGATGACTCATAAACCATCACAATTTCACCACAGCCCATTGCTGATCCATAAAAGACAAAAAAAGTGTGTTGTTGTAGTAGTTCAGATCATCCCGCTCATACAGCATTGGTTTTTGTTCACAAATATGCCAGAATGGAACATTGGTGGCAACGTTATTACATATTCAATCAGCCGTCAAACATGGCTCCATGCTATCAAATAGTTATTAACGTGTGTGTGTGTGTGTGGTGTAAGTCTGCAGTGGAACACAACATTCATTAAAGGATAAAGGTTGTTTAGCAGATACGTTGAATTTTTGTCGTTTATGCCATCAAGTGAACCTAATTTAACGTCACTGTACAGAAGTCGCCTGTTACGTTTACATCGAGTGCTGCTAATATCGTCACGTTACTATTAAGAGAGGAGGTGGGAAAGCACCACTCGAACTGAGTTTTGACTACTAACATGTTGTTATAAGTGTTCAGTTACAGATGTGCTGACAATGCAATGCAATGTTAACTTCCTCTCAACTGTGTTTTGACGAGCTTTTGCAGGGATGCTGCCTGCACGACGACAATCATTACAAAAGCTCCACGGTAAAGTAGTTGACACCTTTAGTCCGAATCATGTTGCAAAATCGCAGGTCCACCATTGGAGATTTTGTGCACCGACTGAGCTTCATACAAAAATCTAAAGAGTAAAGAAAATATTGCATGACCTTCATGTCCGTACGTTAATACATAAATAATTAACTTGTGTACATCGTGAGGACATCTGCAAAGTAGTAGAGATAATGTGTGTTCACCTGAACTATAGGGAGTATGCTCAGCAGCGGGGAACTCTTGTTCTCATCCATGGGGGCTGGAGCAACAAAACTGAAGCCTTTGAAGAGCTGGTGGGCGTTAGCACTGGGAGGGATACCTGGGGAGTCTAAATATACAAAGATAATTAATAAAATAAGACACGTGAACATACATAAAACCCCCACTAAATTTTGGAGTTGCTTTTTGTAGTCAGTGCTCAGTTGCAGTTTCCATGGCTGCAGGAGTGGCAGTTGCTTTCAACCTCAGAAGCATGTGAACAAAACATGTGTGCATGTGTGTGTGTATGTGGGTGTCGATCTACCTTTAGGCGTTTTAGCGGTGAACTCAGGGTCGAAGCAGAACGTGTCATCTGGTTTACCTGCTGCAGGCTTGAATGGGGGTTGGAGCTCTCTCCTGAACAGTTTCTGAAAAAAAAATAAAAAAATACAGGTGCACACATGCAAAAAAATGAATACGGTTAGAAATCATACCCGACCGCAGGCTGTTTTGAGTGCGTGAACGTATGTGAAAGAGAAGCCAAGACCCCTCCCAGACTAACTCCCCTCTCAGCCCATCCCTCTACATCCCGCTCCAGCCAATAGTGTCCTGCTGGCTCTTAAACACTCACGCAGAGCTATTAGTGCACACACAGTGAGAACTGGCCCTTTGCCCAGACACACACATACACACAAACATAGTTGGCGTGGACTGATGGCCAGTAGTCACCAAGCCAACCATTTGTTAGGTGTGAATCCTCAACAGAAGCTGGAGAGTTACATGTGTGTGTTTATGTGTGGGTTTGTGAGAAATGAGAGAGGTGTGTGTGTGTGTGTGTGTGTGTTTGTGTGCGCTCACATTCCAGTCGATGGTGGAAAAGAAAGCATGGCGTTTGATCTCCTCCACTCCATCGGGGCCGGCCCCTACAGACACAGATCACTCTGGTTCAGTTAACCTGGCATGTTCGCTCTTATTGTTTCAACACATTCGCACACTTTTTTTCTCTCAGCCGTTTTCAGCATGTGATTTAAGTTGATGCCAAAATGTTCACAGGCTCAAGCTAAGCGAGTGGCGCAACGTGAGGATCAACAGATCTCATTTTCCTTTATTCTAACAGGTCTCCATTCTCCCACAATCACCTTACCTAGTCTGTTAGCAGGGTTACGTTTAAACAGCATTCTCAGTAAACTCTGGGCTTCCAAACTTAGGAATTGGGGCATTCCCAACTTAGCTCTGGAAGGAAGGGTGGGAGAGAAGAGCAGAGTAACAGGTGAGTTACAAAAAAAAACTACAGCTGATCATTACTTACATATAAAAACTCATCTCATGTCTTGTCAGTGTCTTAATCATGCAGTGCTATATGACTCACTTGAGAATCATGTTCATGGTCTCATTGCGGTCTTTCCCTTGGAATGGCAATGTCCCTGTTAGCATCTCAAACTGCAAGCACACGATGAAAAAGTGTTCATATAAAAGGTTAATATAAATGTCAGAGCACAAAAGATGAGCAAGTGTTTGTAGGGTTTGCGTGAGCTAGTGTACCATAAGTACTCCCAGAGACCACCAGTCCGCACTCTGTGTGTGTCCTCTCCTGTTGACCACCTCAGGGGCCATATACTCCACCGTACCGCAGAAGGAATAAGCCTTCTTATCAGCATCAACTGACTCTTTACTCAAGCCAAAGTCTGCACAACAGCAATGCAAAGCAAAATGGTAAGATATGCTGCTGACTGAACTGTTACATCCAGTAATTATACTATGCAGAACATAAAAATTGCTGCAGTCGAAGGACAAAAAAAAAAAATCTTAATAATTGTAAATTTAAAATGAAGCTGTTTAATTACAGGCTATTAACTACATTAGACTATTCAACTACTCTTTAAAATGATACAATGGTGTTAAAATAAGTCAAACATTACATCTATTTAGCATTCAGTCAAAAACATACCTGTTAACTTTATGTGTCCAGCTTCATCAAGTAAGATGCTGTAAGACAAGAACAATTTTTCCATGGAGGTGAGCTTCAGACAGTTGACACTTCAGACAAGTTAACAACACTACAATGACAAGATTAAATGTCATCTCATGTTTAGGACATGTTTGCAAATCTATTCATAAGTTCTGGGTTTTTTTAATGGACTCCTAATTCTGAGAAAAACACGCTAATTTCACTCTGATGGTCCATTTACACACATGTATTTTCTGTTAGATGATGAAACACAAAACTATAAATTCTTGCCAGCTTTTTGTCTTATAAGATTAAACGTGTCTTCGCAGCATCAGACATCAAATCCTTATAATGTGTTATGCTGTGTTTTTGTTTTATGCATTCAAAATTTCAATCTAGCTTTATTGTAGCTTTGCTGACTTATACATTCAGTGTATGGGTAATATGTAAATTCTCTAGCATATCCTCTTTACGATATGAGATAATCATTTTGCTTTCAGGTTCTTTGAGGACTGCACACACGCAGTCAAAAACTCATCTCGGTCACTCACTACTTCATCACAGACACTATGGAGGAGGAAGAACTAACAGGGAGGAGATTGGACATGAGTATCTTATGGTTCTAAAATGACGTTTAAGTAGAAAAATGATAATAGAAAGATTTTTCATTTTACATGTTAGTCAGAGTATCTGACAAATGGATGATGAAAGCCTTTTGAACAAGCATTAGCTATGGGGGTTTGGAAGAGCCATACAGTGTACATGCTGGGTTTGAGTGTGAAAGGTCAAAGGTGAAGGTGAAGTATAGGATTCATACTTCTCTGGCTTGAGATCTCTGTAAACTATGCCCAGGGTGTGCAGATGGTCGAGGGCCAGGGCCAGCTCTGCAAGGTAGAATTTCACATCTTCCTCTGTAAACATAACCTGATAAGAACTGGACAAATTTACTCTCTGAACTCAGAACAGGAGAGAAATTCAGCAGAACAGAAAAAAACACAACTTCAATATTAAGTTCCAGTAACCACAAACAGAGAAAACAAGAGTATCGTTATTGTCACAATATCAACATTTCAAATAAGTTACACGATTCGGCAAGCTGTTGATTTGACATTGCCAGCAGCATTCACTTTGGTTCTGAAACACACTTTCAACACAAGGTCTGTCTAGAGAACAATCACACACTGTTTGAGCTCCCTGAAAGCATTTGAAAAGAGCTGATCTGAGCCTTTAACTGACAAGCAACCGGTGATCTAAAAGTGAATAAAAAAATTCCAAGAAAAGCACTTGTGTTTCCGTGAGGAATTCAAGTCATGATTTCAATAAAAAGCCAACATAAAAAAAAGAGGAGAGACTAATGACTTGGCAGTGCGTATGCTCTTATGAAATAAATAAAATATGTTTGCATACTAAATTTGCACCTGTTTCATTTGTAGCTGTCATCTTAACAATTCAAAAGAGTTTTTAAAAGAACATTGTGGCATATGAAATTCTGATTTTCAAAGATATGTTCAAAACACTTTCAAAAACCATTAAATTTGTGAATGAAAAGGACATGCTGTTCTTTTCTTTTCAAATAAGCTTAAAGTACAATGCAATGCAAGTCAACAAGATGTCAGCTTACCTCTTTGGATAAGCGAGTGAATACATCCCCTCCCCTGAGAAAGTCCAGTATTAAATACAGTTTCCCTTCTGTCTGGAAGGCTGGGAGACAAGGACACAATGAAGTAATTTACCTAAAAAGCTGATTATATTCTGATTTCAACAAACATTCGAGTGTTTGGGTTTCACGGTGACACATGTTAACATCATAACACACTTAGAATAGCTGCAGCTTGCTAACATTAACAACAATGATCCTGATTTATCAGGATAAAAGCAAGTCCCTGTCTTTAATGTTATTTTTATGTATTATTGTAGCAATCTTGTATGTGAAAAACTGTGCTAATAATACACTTGACTTATTGAGGATAATTCCTGCTCAATGACTTCAAAATATTTTGAGAAATTATGTTAACAATTATGTCTCTGATTGGATCATAAAGATGCACATAAGCAGCTTATTCCCAATTCAGAATACATCCCGAACTGGGATGTAATCTGTATGATCATATATAATTGCCTACATACTATGTACATACGAACACCTCCCTTACCGTAGTGCAATTTCACTATGAAGGGATGATTGACTTCCACTAAAATGTCTCTTTCCATCTTCGTGCGAACTCTGTCCCTGACTGGAGAGCCAAAACAAGAAGGGACAGCAAGAGAGAGAAATTCAACAGAACATAACGGGCGATTTGCACTGAGGCGTTTAGTGTGGATGTAGATTTAAAAACAATGTTGCGTTACCTTTCAAAGATGCCTTTTTTAGAACTTTCATTGCATATAACTGACCAGCATCGGGACCCAGGATCTTCCTGACAAGAAACACCTGAGAGAGCAGGACAAAATTTAGAAACACACAAACGATAGCACAGATGGAAACATCTGATTGGTCTGCTGCGCTTTCCTCACCTTGCCAAAAGAGCCCTGGCCGAGGACTTTGAGCAGTTCAAACTGAGATGGATCAGCTTTCTCGCAGCCCTCTTTCACGTGGTGAGTGATAGGAATCTCCTTATATGTCCCTTCATCCTACACAAACATTATCAGTATGAGACAGCCACACACAAGAGAGCCCACATTCACACACATATGCTCCAGGACCTCAAGCCCATCATTACTTACACAGTGTGAGAAAGACTCTCCTTCCTCCATGGGCTCATCCATGATCTGATGCCCATTGACCTGCAGCCAAACCAACAAATTTCATCAGAGGAGTCAGGAACAGTAAACACTCTAACAAGGCTTGTTCATCCTTGTTTTTTTTCGCTGAGCAGGACTATGACTGCAGCTGCTGCACGCCCACATGTATGATGGAAGATTCAACAGATGAAATCAATGAGTCACATGCAATAACAGCGCGCATTCACTTTTCCAGCTGGAGCTCTATTTGTTGTCAAACAGTATGGAGCCCATACTCTAAGCCTGTCCAGCTGTCCAGCACTCATCCTGTCCCTATAAAGCCCCTCGTTATTAGCATTCTAGCTTAATCCCCAGCCAGAGCAAAAACAACATGTCTGACTGGCTCTGATGTTTGCAAGGGCTGCAGTCAGCATTCATCCTCTTGAGGACAAAACTAGGGTCCATCTCGTTCGGGGTTTATGGCTGTCACACACAAATAAACATGCTTTGTTCAACTCAGAGATACATTTCGGAGCCTGTTTTGTGCCTCTTTCTCATTTATTTAAAACAGCTATACACTATGATATTGTCAGTAGAGGAATGTCAAGATATCTCAGCACCTGCTAGTAAATCAGACAATAAAGTGACGACTGTAACATTATCCAGGTCTGCATATTTCAGTTCTGTGCTGAAGCTCAGCCTGCATGATGTATTCAGTCCACTGTGTTTGTGTGTTGAATTCCATCAAGCCTCTGAAGAGGGGGGATGAGTCATAGCGCTACGCAAGCCCACTCAGTGGGTGGAGCCACAAACATACACTCACGTACATCGTCAGAACAGAGGCCAACAAACCACTTTCCAATATCTTACCACTGTAGAACATTAACAAGATGAACATTCAAATCAGTCAAGATATACACTTCAAAGCAAGACATCTCGCAGAAAAAAAAATTATGCATCTCTGAAGTGTAACATCCAGGCTAGCCAAAGCCAGGGCAGTGCTTGTGTCATAATTCACACATACATTTTCACTCCCACCTTTGCTGTGGCTCATCGCAGCTTGTAACAGAGTGCAGCCTACACTTGCAGCACAACCAGGCGAGCCTTTTACAGCCTTTGAAAAGACGCCTTGACAGCCATACATAATACTGTCTCACAATCACGGATACTACCATAAATGTAATCTTCAAAGTGGAAACGGACACAAAGTGGATTAACGACTAGCTCCAGTTTAAGTGGTTAAGCTTGATGTTTACTTCTGTTATCTTCGCAGCTTTCAAAGCTGCAGCATTCAGTGAACAGAAGACTGAAGTGCCTATTCGAAGCAAGAGATGAAAAACATTGATATATTTGAGGCATAACACTTCATTAATTGCTCACTATGTCCATGCCATCTAAATTCACTGAGATCCTTTAAGAGTTTGGCAAAAGATTAAGCAAGCTGTGGCATAAGTCATAGGAGGAGAGTTTAGTTCAACAAGGAATGGACTAGGCCACATGTGCATGTTGCAATAGTATTCTGCTGGCTTTAAAACAGTCAAAGCAGGCAGACAAACAGTTTGGACTGTAGGTGTGAAAGACCGCAAAGAATCCCAGAGATGGAGAGGTTTAGGATGTCAGGTTGGCTAAGCTGCACATGAAAAAAAACCTCTCATCATGGGGCCCATATAAAAGAAAACTGAAGCTTTCCACAGTTATCACAAGATAGATTTAGAGAAGCCTTAAAAAGGTATCACTGCTTCCACTAGTTAGCCTATCATAAATACAAGGTACATTCACTGAAGAGTTCCCTGTTGTTATGAGCCTGGTAGAAAAAAATAAGATTAATTTGTAATCACAACTTCACTTTGCCAATGCAGTTTACATACCGTCAGCTGTGTAGATGAATAGTTGTATCAAATCAGGTGTTGTTACGTAGCTTGCAAACCCAAAGTTGTAGCTGATAACATCATCACCAATTCACTTGTGCTGTTGACAAACTAACTAGTCCTCAGTTGTAAAGCTGCCTGACCACATCTAACCCAGCTCGTGTTTAGCTTTGAGTAACTTTAACGTTTTATTGCTTTGCTACACATACAAAAAACAGTTTACAAGATCTTCCATTAACTAGACACTGATGTTTGAATAAAAACTTGTCTCCAAGTTTCAAGCCTGCAAGCTGTCAGCTAGCAAGCTAACGACATGCTAATGCTACATACGCTAAGCTAGCTGTGAAGCAAACTCCACTTGAGAAGTGTAAATAACAACAAAAGCAAACGGGAGGGGGCATGTGGGGTTGGATAGAGAGCCCGTCCTCTGTGCGGAACAATGCGCGGTGCCGAAAGCCCGGACGGGCGGTTATCAAACTAATAAACCCGGACAGTGCAACAAAAATAAACATCTAACCAGCTGTTAGCATTAGCAAGCGTGTTAGCATGCATCACGGTGCGCTGCGGGTCGTGACGCGAATTTAAGCTCTACCCAGCCTCGCAGGCAAGCTAACTTGACGGGACAGCACAAAGCAAAAACAATGTTAAGCAAATTAATATGCAAAACACGCATTTATCAACTCACCTCACTACTAACGCTGTTTACCTCCATCTTGTGCCAGGATTCCTCTCTAAGTCTAAGACATCGTAGTCTATCTAGACCCCGGGTCCACGTTGCATGTCTTCCCCTCTGTGGAAGTCCTGCTATTCTGCTTTGCTGATCAGATCCGAGCTGCGTGGCCGCTATCAGGATGGGATCGGGGGATCGGTGCGGGGAGTAGTTGGTGTTGATGACTGGACCATACGCTCGCCGACAGCACCGCTACCCTGCCATAGATGCGAATATGGCGGCTATCGTGGTACCTGGTCGTCAGTGAATGAGAGTTTATTGACGTATTTATGACGCAATTCAGTTAAGGATTTCCCCCGTCCAAACCAAAGCAACGGATCTCGAGATAGAGAGGAGAGAGAGGACGTGGTGGCGTGGGGGGCTTGATGCTGCGGGTGGCATGCACGCATCCGTGTGATGGGACCATTTCCTTGTGACTGGCATTGTAACAGACAAGGAGTTTAATTTCTGGTTGACGCAGGATGCAATTAGGCAGCGACAGACTCCTCTTGTGGCGGTCTGGTCACAGATCTAAGCCACTGATCTTAAGTTGAATGTTTTAAAGCCAGTGTTTCATAAGCCTGTCCATCCGTAGTCCAAGTGGAAAGAGGCTTAAAGCTCATCCACTTTCTCTCCAGCACTGTCTCTCTCCCACCTACAGGAGCAAAGCCTATGCGTGCTGAGCTAATGGCCATACACTACATGTCTGCATTTCTTTATGCATAACCACAACTTCAACATTTATAACACAATAATAAATGTGATTAATCAGCTAACTATTGATTATCAAGACTAGGTACAGTCTCGCTTCATGATAGGACAGGTCACCATAAACATAATCTTAAAGTTGCACTGAAGTGTACTTTTAAATCAAATCTTAGTTTGGTTTAAGTTCAGGTCTTACACCTCCCAAATGAGAACAAGCCAACTCACAGCCAATAGAGTTATTGTATTAATTGAATTTTATGACCTGTAATCTGGACAAAGTGGATGGTGGTCCCAAAGTTGAGCAACTTAATTAAACTGCAAAATGTTCTTGTCTAAAACTGTACTAATACTTGTCTAATACTGGGTGTGAACTATCTTCTTTTTAGGGTTCTGTCAAGGTTTAAAAATATCTTGTGTTTTTCTAAATCTACAGTAAGATGATATATCTCAGTTTTATCAATCAGTGATACACAAGAGAAATGTCACTTTTCTTACTGAAGCACACAGACACACGGATAAATTAGAGGTCGTTTATTGTTCTCTCTGGTCTGGTCCAGAGCAAGGCGAATGATATGCAGTAAAAAAGGCATTTGTCAGCCCAACAGTCATAGTGAAGCATCAATCCACAGGCACTGGGCGTGGAGTGTCAGTTTACCAGTGTTTGTGTTAATGTAAGACCATACAGTCCCTTTTGTCTGAAACCGGCTTCTGTGTCGAGTGTGGAAAAATCTGCATGAGTCTATGTAAGCTGATGTACATGAAATAGTCACTTTTGTTCTGAAACGGCTTCCTGTAGTTGCTCCTCTGATGCAGAGGGCTCAGTAACTTCAGTTGTTGTGTCATCTTCGTTTCTGGAGACCAGTGGGACTTCTTCGTATGCTGGGGCCAGCGGAGGCTCCACGCTGCTCGTACTAGCCGCCGGGGAGTTGTCATGGTTGGAGGATGCGTCTGCTGACGCAGCACCAGGCTGGGTTCCTCTCTCGACAGCCATGTCCCAATCCTGGTCTGGAGGTTGAGGTAGACTGGCCATGAGTTCCTAAACACAAACACAACAGTGGACTTCAGGTTAGAAATTTCTACAAACTGGAGTTTCACTTCAAGCTTCGTGTTCAAGTGGCTATTGTCACTGTGTAAACATGACTATGAATGTACCTGCTGTCTCTGCAAGTCATTATTCCTCACAGCGCTGAGCAGGCTCTTCGTGAAGCTTGCAAGTTCCTGGTATTTGTGTTTTTGGTTCTCTAGCTCATGCTCTAAGAACTGCACTTCCTCGTGCTGAAACAGAAGAGGCAAAAAGTTCATTCAGAGTTTGTGATCTTTGTCAATTACAATGCTTTTTTAATTTTTTTTAATTTTACAATGATTTTCATTCTTGGAATCTCTAAAAGAGCCTGTTCAAGGCAACATTGTTGCACCATTCTGATTCGCTGTACTGTATAAAACCTATGAACACGGCAGGAAGGTAAGGTTGTTTGATTCAGTGTAAAAAGGGCTACAGTCTTGTGTGTCTTCACCTTGAATTCCAGCAGGCTCTGCATTTGCTCTAGGTCTGTAGCCACCAATTCAACATCATAATCATCATTTTCTTCTTCCTCATCCTCATCAATTACTTCGATCTTCTGTTAAAAAAACACAGAGATCAGACCAAGTTGTCATTCATATAAATAAAAAAATTTAAAAAACAGATGAAACGCATGAAAGTCTTTTTGTGACTATTATCTGATATGGATTTTTTTCTCTACAATAATACTGTAACGATTATAAATATTATATTATATAAATTAGCTTATACTAAGCATGAAACACATGGTGATGATAATGATGACAGAATTACTAGAAGAACAATTTAAAAAGTGATTACACTTGATATATTACCCTGAATGTAGCATTTGCTGGATTATTGGTTTAACCTTTTGTCATTTTAATCTGGCCTACACAACAATGTTTAAAATGAACACAATTACTCAACAATTTACAGGGAACAAAACACAACGACTGCATTTATCCCTACAAAGAGGAGACATTACACTTGCAGTTTGTCTGTATGATAAAAATCTATTTGCCTCGAGCAAGTCTGGAGAAACAGCAGCCTCTTTATCACAGCATGCTAGAAACTAATGCTCGTGATTGGTCAGGACGTTTATTTGTGAATAGGAAGCGGTTGATTTGATTTAAACACTAATGTTATGCCCTGTCTAACTGGAACGTCTGAATCCAAACTGGTTGTTATTATTAGAATGTTACTAATTGTAGATTATAGCATCGTATGGTATTATATTAATATTAAAAATATGTTATTATCTTTCAATAAAGGCCTTTTTTCACATCGGACATTTTGACTTCTTACAGTAGGAAGAGCCCAGGTGTTACTAATAAAATGAACAATGGCGCTGTTCTATTCAAGTATCCCAGTATGCCGTGACAGTGAACCAGCATGCACAATACCAGTACCCTGACACTAAAGCAACAAAATGGAATACCTGTACTGTTCCTTCTGTGACACATCAAAACAATCTGCTGTGAAAAAGGCTTATTAAATAACACATTACACAAATGTGCCACGTTGATATGTGATTGATCAAGTACAGCTGGTGTCATTTTGTTGCGACAAACTAATGAACTTAAATGCTTAAATAAAATGAATGATTTATTTTATCACATTTGGTTCTGAACGCCCATTCCTAAGTGGATACATTAAATTAGGCTGTACTGCAACATCAGAGAAATAATGAAGTACCACATTATTGGCCAGTGGAGCAGCAGCGGAGAAATCTGTTCCATCTACTCCGTCTCTGTGTTGTGAGTCGATGGTGCCATCTAGAAGCCAGAACATTGCATGAATGCTGAGATACACAGTCGACACAGAGGTAGGTTTTGGTGTGTGCATAGTATTGGCAGCCTAACCTTCAGACAGGCAGACAGACCCCCCATCGTTCAAGTCATCTCCGAGTTCAGGCGTTCTGAGCCGATCCTCGTCAGGACTGAGGCCCAACGGAGATGCGTTTCCTGGGGATGAGGTTGAGAACACAGCAGGCCCACCTTTAGGTGGAGGGATTTCAATACCCATCAGGCGGTACTTCCTCCGTCTGTTACTGATCCATGTCTGCCAATTGGAAAATACAAAAGACAACATGGTCACATACATGGGGGGAAAAATGCTTGACTAAAAATCAAGTTTATCAATCAGTTTTTCAAAATAAAGTGTCCCTGTGTTGAATGTGAAGGTAAAGTCAGGAGGAATAATTAAAGTTACCTGTTACCATATAGCCTACCGCTGATCAGTATATGTGTATCACATTAAGCCTAAACTAAATTAGTAGTAGTTGTTTAATTATTGCAGTGATTTGAAGATCATCCTATAGTGGCATACTGCTTCCCTAAAGAGCCAAAGATTTTTTACTCTGCAATAAATATCCTAGTACGTGAGATGGCAGTGGGTCATGTGTGTGTCACGACAAAGACTATATTTAGCCCATCAGCATTCCTACCGTGGCCCTGATATATAACTGCGTGACTTTTACACAACTTTGAGTAAGTAAGTTAGAAAACTTCTGTGACCTAGAAACGTTTCTATTTCCTGTTTTCTTACAGTTCACAAAAGTTCAGTCAAGTCAAAGTAATCTTGTTTTCACTAAATGTCAAATACAAGTGACCAGAGAATGTGAATAAGGCTCAACGCTTTCTCAGCCTACAAAACATCTATCTAGTTTCAATGATACTGCAGATATTCTATACTAGGAGGGAACCAGTACCTTTCTCTTCATGATTTCTCTGTATATTTTTAACACTGGGAATACACATACAAAACTAATTTTATAATCCTGTGGAGCTGATTACCTTGACTATTTCAGTGTCTACATTGAGCTGGTTCGCTGCAGCAGTGATCTTTTCCCTGCATACAGAGCCCAGGCTGGTCATGCCCCGGTCCCAGTAGCGCTTCAGCTGGACGAGATCCCCGTCACTGAACTGGGTCCGATCCTGCAGCTGAAAACACAAACCTCTGTTTATCTACAGAACATTCATGCTGACGGTAAGCAGACTCTAGACTTTATAACCCATCCATCCAGGAAGCCGGACCCCCTGGAGAGAACACACAAACTCCACACAGAAAGGCAGGAGCAAACAGGGTTTGAACCCACGACCTTCTTGCTGTGAGCCGGCAGTGCTAACCACTGCACCACTGCGCCACTTTATAACCAAACATATTATTTTTAATTTTATATAATAACTTATTATAATTACACAACAACCTTTAAATTTGTTTTTCCCTATTTTACATGTTCAAAATCTGGCATTTAAAGTGAAAAAAAGTACTTACTGTTCTCTTTCGGGAATTGCTGATAACCCAGGGGGCAGCAGACACACCAATTGAAGTCTGCACACAAAGACAGACATAGTCAGTTTGAGTCTTTAAATTCACTTTAAAGGAAAGCTGCAACAGCATTAAGAACCTCTCCTACCTGTGAGCTGGATTCCCCTGTAAGTGAGGTCTGTGCTGTGTGGGAGTAGCTGCCCTGAAGGGTTGTGGTGCTGTGAAGAAGTACGGGTCTGGAGCTAGCCATATGGGGCGAGTGGTTTCCTCTCACCACAGAAACCTCAGCACCGGTTGGGCTGCTTGACGCCTGCTCCCTGTGGATGTGTGTGTGAGCGGCCATATTTGCCAACTCCTCTTCCCTTTGCCACTCATCCGCTTCATCTCCAGTTTCCATGGCGATAGAGAAGTTATGACTGGTGTCCAGAGGATAGGGCACCGGCCTGTGATTCTCCTGGCCTTTCTGGGAAGACACAGGACCTGGCCTGAGTCTGTCTCCGTCGCTTCTTTCTGACAAGGTGAAGACCTGCTGGATACGAGGTGTCTGTTCAGAGGTGCCAGAGTTTTGCACTGGGAGGGAAACCCGAGTCTTCTGTGGGGCAGGCGGCTGAGGTTGGGAGTTGAAGTGAGGTCTGGTGTGAAGCTGAGTCTGGGACTGTGAGGAAGAGGACCAAGGGCGAGTTTGCACTGTACCGTACTGCCTAGTCCAACTGTGAGGTACTACCCCTGCTCCTGCACTTACCCCTGCTTCCCCAAGGGGTAAAGTTCCCTTCCTGACTGCAGTGTAGACTAAAGGCCCTGAGGCAGATGTGAGGGATGGGAAGTTTTGAGAGAGTGAGACCAGCTTGGAGTGGAGGGGTGAGGAGGTAGAGCTGCTCCTGCTCTGCAGGGCCTGGCTGATCAGAGATGACGATGTGTGCGCTGAAAGCTCGGAGTCTGACTGAGATGGGGGGGCTGTGGGTCTTGGTCGGGAGCGAGGGACGGAGTTGACAGAGTAGATCCCGGTCAGTATGACGTCATTATTGTTGTTGTTGTTGTTGCTTCCGCTGCTGAGGGGAGAAGAAGAGGAAGGAGAGGAGGATGTTGACGAGAAAGACGGGAAGGACGAGGATGGAGGGACAAGGTGCACGCGATTCTGGATGCTCCGTGCTGCAGCCATTTCAGCAGGTAGCAGTGTCCCCGCCGCCAGGCCGTGATTGGACAGAGCCCCTCCAGCTAGCGTGTGATTGGAGAGTAGTCCCCCAGCGAGTCCGTGACTGGTTAAGGAATGAGACACGCCTCCATTTTGTTCTACCCTGGAGGCGAGCTTACGTCTTTTGTTGCCGACCCATGTCTGCGAGGAAAAGAGCAAGGAGCTCAGTAACATCACTTAAAGAAACATCCCGTAAAACACTAAAGGGACTAATTCAGCAAAGTGAGGATAATAATTCATGACTCTGCATTAGATGAAGAACTCGCAGGGAAGAGACTAGACTCGCCGTCTCAATTACTTGCCCCAGAATTACATGGGCAACCCTTATAAAAAAATCCAGTACAACACAAATCATAGTGAAGAGTTCCTTCTTGCTCTTTCTCTCTCTCTCACACACACACACACAAGCACATTTTACCCGGACCACGCTGAAGTCCAGTTTGGCCTCCTGAGCACATTGGAGTATTAGCTGGAAGCAAGCCTTGCTCTGATTGGTCATCCCATTATCATAGTAACGTTCCAGGATCCTCTGCTGTTCAGCCGTAAACACTGACCGCAGGTTCATCTGAGAGGCAACCACAAAGATAAAGAACCAAAACTTTGCGTTATGGTAGAATTCACTGCTAATCACAGCTCACTGACAGATTATGTTGGATGATCAGGTGAGAAAGAGATAAAGCATCTAGTGCAACTTTAACTTCTTGTGCAATTTCCTTTCTTCGGCTTTTGCACAACAAGAGGGTGTTTGTAGCCAATTCAATTCCAACAATCACAATATTGTTTTGTGTTAAACATTAATTTAGCTGATGCATCAACTACTACACAGTTCTATCCTCTGAAAATGTCACGGACTCAAGATTACACCTGCAGCAGCGCTGCCTGTATTTTGTTTTCAATTTGCTAGAACTGCAATGTCATTTTATTCCGGATCATACCGGAATACAATTCTTGATACTCACAGCCTGCAGGCCACGTCTGTTTGGCCACGCATCCATTCTGCTACCGGACTGGAACGGGGCAGCCATGCAGATCACAGCGCAACCTGCATGTCTCTAGATAAGCGCAACAGTGATCGCACTCATCCTGCCTCAGCGTACCTGGCGGACTGCTGGGTAATGTGGCTGAGGACAGAGCAAAGCAGGCAACACTGTGTTTAAGAGCGTAAACTCAAACCGCGGACTTATGAGCACACTTCTCTTCTAGGAATAACTTGCATAATGATATCTTTTCTGGATCAAGATTGAGAAATGCAACGATCAGTTTCACCATATTGTAGACTTCCGTCAACACTCAGTCATATAATAACAACATTATTGAAAAAGTTGCATCAGACACTGTGAAGCTGTAAAATATTCACCACGCTGTCAGTCAAAGTATAATAAGCTATGACAAGCCACTGTGTAGCATCAATAACACTATCAATCAAGCTAATATATTGTCCCTAGCGAGACATTGTTCTACTTATCGACTGAAAACCATGGAAATGTGTGCCCTTGCATTTATCCTAGAGTTACAGCTAAACACATATTAATAACAAGTTTTATCTTTGATTATTATTAAGGTCAAGTAAAATAATTCTAGCTCCAAACGATAATTGTTGGAGCTTTTTAAAGAACAGGACTAAATTATAACACGCCATCAAAGTAATAACGAAACCGTTTCAATACTTTTTTGTGCACAGCTAGCTTTTATCTTGTCGCACAAATAGTTACATCAATGACTGGACTCCGATGAGTGTGAATTTCTAATATGTTAAAGTTTCAAAGCAAATGTGCGACGTTTATTACGCGTTTGTACCTGTAATGTTACACTGAGAGGGGGCAAGGGAGAAGAGAAAAGTGCAGCAACCAGCCCGGTTAAAGTCATGACTCTTTGAGAGCTGAGCAACTCTGGGGAAGTTACAGTTGCGAGTGTTGGTTATTATAAACTCAGAAAATGCCACATACGGGGAATGCTGTGCGACCAATAAGCATCCAGTAGGTTTTATTTTGGCACTGCGCATGGCTACAGTCAATATGGAAACATTACGGAGAGAATTAGCAAACAAAATGCGGGCACGTCAGATTAGCACGCCAGCAGGGCAACAGCCTGGAGATTTAAAAACACAATTGCAGCACAGGAAGCGCATGCCATAACTTTACGACTGCGAGCCAGACAGTAAACAAACCGGGTAAGCGCCGCATCTCCACAATGGCCATGCAGACTGCTTACGTTAGCTTGCAGGCCCGAGCGGCCATATCTGAGCCAGCCGACGTTAGCTAGCATTAGCATAGCTCTCCCAATGGATAGCTGCAGCTAAACTTTTCCTTCAAATCTGTGATTTCCCGACCCTTGCGTGGTCATTCTCACTGACTCTGGCTTCGAGCGGATACAATCGAAAAAGACATTCGGGCTCCCCTGAAGCGAAAAAGTGAAATCACTTTCCTACTTACCATTTCTGATGTCAAAATCAGACGAACGCTCAAATTCAGCAGATTTCTACACCCGTCCCCTTTGCTAGACAATGAAATCAGAACCTCCGATCATCAATTCTAATCATGATTGTGACGTGTTTGCAGACAGGAGCCAATGGGAGCTCAAGATCATGGCTGTGACATTCGGAAAGGGCTGAAAACTGAGCACCGTGGTCCCGCCCACCATTGACTTTGTTCAGTGGGCTGCTGGAGGAGGAGGTCACACACACACACACACACACACACACACACACACACACACACACACAGAAGCAGCCGAAACTTTGGATAGGAAATGGTCTGTTTCCTCATCATCTGAATATGTCAGAGTATCCTTTGAAGTGTTTTTAGTTCAGTTTGCCAATTAGGTAGTGTTGCCAACAGGAAATGTAGAAGTGGACTGTTTCACTGCAGGCTACAAAAATATGTTACTGCTTAATCAGACTGCAAGTGTTTCAATTTGTATCTCATGATGCCAGGAAAGGTTTTCTGTTCTTTTAAAATGTTGTAGTTTGGTAAATGTCAAATGATTGGTTTAAATAAAATTTGCATTCTTATATATACAGCCTATAATAGGCCCAATTATAGATTCTAAACCTTGTGCAGACTGCTTTGGTAATACCGCTATGGTCATGCAAATAAGAGGATGCAGACTGCAAATTAGACTTAGGCCTACTTTATATCTTAGTAATCAAATGCCCAAGATAGACAGTATTACAGATGTTTTAGTTAAATAAAAAATGACTATTTCTAAACATCTTTTCATCCTAAAATAGGCTACACAGCACCTTCAGGAAGTGAGACTGACTTAGAAATGTTCTTATTACAGTCTAAAAGCTTAGACATCTTTGCTGCCACAGTGGGCCCCCCACTTATATATGTGTATATATATATATTTACAGATATATACAGACAGAAAGACACAGAGCCTGTATGAAGAATCTGGTGACAGCAATCCAAACCATTAGGCAATGGGGCAGTAAATGTTGTCTCCTTCAACCAGTACGAAACAAACTTTGCCCCCTAAAATGTATACCTTGCCAAGAACATAAACACAATTGTTATTTAAAGGACTTCTAAAGTTGTTACTTAGCAAGGTACCCTTTTCAGGACAAAGTTCTGGTGCTGCATTCTGCACTCAACAAACCTGCTTTCGTTTGTGTTCTGTATAACAGAAATAAAGTCAGTTGATCTATAATCATTGCGTTTTGTGATCTGTTCCTGCTCTTTGTGTGTGTGTGTGTGTGTGTGTGTGTGTATGTGTTTTAGGTGGTCAAATATTGAGCCTCCATAGTGTTATTTCCAGATTTAACGATTTATTTAATTAAGTGCACAGACAAGTATACAGACACACTTGTGGTACATGTCGTCAGTGATAGCACGTTATGCTCAGTAACTGTGTCAACTGTGGTGCAGGTGATCGCAATGGTGATGATGGTTGTTGTAACTGTACAGGTTGAATGCCCATTATAAAATGTGTTTGTGTTTTTAAAAAAAAATATCTTCCCTTTATTTTCCCTCCCTAAAACATTTTAGTTTTTATTTTGCGGGTGATACTTTCCTTCTTTCCTGCGACTTTTCCCATCTCCCTACGTGTGAAGTGCACCTGATTTGGGTGGAGGTGTGTGGAGCGTGTGCTTTAATCCATGACGTCACCTGTGTCCCAGGTGCGCAGCAGGGGGCGCTGTTCCTCACAGCTGATCCCATACCCCGAGCAGCGGCGCCTGACAACTGATGCTGATTTCCTCATCCACAGATTGAGAATTTGAGAATATTTTCCTTCACCGTAATTTCCATAATATTTCTATAGGTACTTTTAGGATGTCTGTGGTACTCAACAGAACCTACTGCACTTAATATGATGCAGTACGTTTTTTTCTTATAGCCTATACAATACATACAGGAAAGGGTTGTTTAAGTTATTTTTCCATAAAGCCTTTCTTTCTCTGTCTGTATGTGTGTGTTTATGTGTGTGTTTTTTTTTTGTGTGTGTGTGTGTGTGTG
>JAPMOB010249552.1:0-34880 GCA_029875015.1 Lepomis gibbosus
CTCTAGCCCAACAAGGAAGAAGTTGAAGTTTGAAAATTAGCAATATATAAACTCTGTGCAGCACATCAGTTTCATGCTCTGTGCTATGCTAGTATATTCCAGGTGGTGTCTATATAATTTTACAAAATATCCCAAGTCCCATGGGCTGAGTGATTTTAGCTTCCGTAAAGACTGCTGCATATTCAAACATATTTCCATTTATTTATTTAGCTGATGCTTTTATCCAAACTTACAATTGCTATACATGTCAGATGTTACACGCGTCACGCAAAACGATGGGTTAAGTGTCTTGCTCAGGGACATAATGGTGGATAGGTCACAGCAGGAATTGAACCCTGGTCTTGCACACCAAAGGCATGTGTCTTATCCATTGCGCCATCACCACCCCTAATATTTAATGGCTTGTATTGACGTACTGGAATGATACATATGAGTGAAAATATGAAAATGGCTGATATAACCCATTCAATAATACAATGCTGCGTAATACAATACCTAACAGAGGTGTGTGCACTGCTGTAGAGGTCAGCATTGCATTGGCTGAACACACGCCAATCCACTGCTGAGACTGGCAGCTGAAAATGAAGGTGAAAACACCACGGTTAACATGCACAAGTAAGTAATGTGCATCTCTAAAAGTTGCTGCAAAATATGTATTTATTTATTAATTACTTTCTGCAGCCTGTTTCCTTGAAGAGGGTTGGAGCAGAGAGTACAGGTGCCATTTGGGGTGAGGAAAGTCTTCACGTCAACCACGTAGGCTCCTTTACGCCGCAGAGTGACCACGTCAAAGCCCTCCCCTACCAGGTTGTGCCCTGGTGCAAAGGGAGCGGACGCACACTGGCTGCCATTCCCAGTCTGACAGGAGAAAACAGGGGAGTGGTACGACAGAAATAGGAGGAGACTCAGGTAGAGAAGGGGTGGGGTTAAAAAGGAAGACATGGCTGGAGTCAAAGAGACAGAAATATTCAAGAGAAAGACAAAGAGAGCAGATAGAGACATATAGTAAGTGAGTATATTTTCAGATGATTGATGATTATCAGTCAAGGTAACAAAAACTGCAAATATGTGCTCATGACAGGATCTGTGTTTCTTGCCATTTGTTGTTCCGCACCAGGTTGAAGGATAAAAAGCAACATATCAGCTGATATACTATTGTTTTTACATAAACACATATGCTAAAAATAAACACATTTACAGAATGTTCTTTTTGTACATGTACATTTTTTTTTACAAATGTATTACCTCTCCTGTGTTTCTAAGGTACAGTACTTCTGTAGTGTTTTTGGCGATGAGGTGACTGCACCAGCCCAAGTTGCAGTGTGACTGTCAAGCAAAAAGGAATGATGGAACAATTAAGACAAGCTTTGTCATGATAAAAAAATAAAGGATTTACATCACCAGGAGGAATCAGTAGGCTCGGGGGCTGAGTGTCACAAACATGGAAGGGAAGATATAAATGTATCATAAGGCGGACTAACACTTTGTTTGTTTTGGTATTTTGTTAGAACTTGCTGACAATAGGAAAAAATGATGACTAAAACCAACCGTAAACTCTTACGGTTGCAGTTGTTGTTGTTGTGTGCACAGATAATTGTGAGTAGTGTGTTTATCATCTTCATTAGTTGCTTGAGGAAGTAATGGTCCACTAAGTTACTGCTCGTTAATGATTTACACTGTTTCATCCTTCCATGTGATAATGTGGAAATTGTGCCATTGTGTTAATACAGAACTTTGAGAGAATGTTTCCTTGTATACTATCCATATTTCCAAGATAAAGAAATCTATTTGTGTGCAAGCAATAATGATTTATCACCCAGAACAGTTTTTTTTCTGGTTTGTCGCAGTTTTATTGCTATTTTGGCACATGCCTGTTCCTAATATGGCCACACACTACCAACAGCACACTAAACGTTGTTGTTATCTCATGTGTGGAGATAATTGTAGCACCTTGCTAGGTGTAAAAAAAATTGCACCTGGAAGTTGTGGTAGAATTATGATAACGTACATGCACCCTTGGGGCAAATCATGCCATAATATATATTTTCATTGTTAGATGAATGACACGCAATCCCCCTTTAAAGCTTGGAACGTCTGATGTATCCTCTATTATGTTCTATTATCTACTATGATGAACTTAAGAACTGGCTTTTTTTTAAAGGCTTCAATGGTCAGACTCCTGCTTATATTCAAAGTCTCTACTTGTCATCAATGACGATTGGTCTTTTGCTGTCTTAAGTGGACTTAAGATGTCTGGCAGACAAATTCAGTGAACTCTTAGAAATCTCAGTAAGTCTAATTTTAATATTACAGCTTTTTCTTAACTAATAATATTGTTGTAACTATTCAAATTATTTTATCTTGTGTTAAATGTTTATGTAAGTTGAAAGCTTATTATAATAACTTGTATATTAAGAACGTCACAATCATAAAGCAATCATGTTCAACAATATCACAATTAAATTTTAATTCTCCTTCCTTTAGAACCACATAATGATAATCACATAAAGATAATTGTAGATAGATGTAATTCCGTTAATATACTTTATTTTAATTAACCTTTTTATTGGAGTAAATCAGTAAAATTTTACAATAAATAAGACGGTTCTCCATTTCATTTTAAGAAAAAAATAGATAAGTAAAAGAAAATAGATAAAGAAAAAAACATAGAAAAAGGAAGGTACAGTGAAGGTAATAGTGTTAACAAACTGAAGAAAATAATAATAACCTTAGGAGACCATATTCTGCTTGATTATATCCCCTCTCCTACCTACTTATTTCTGTTAATATCCTTAAGTCTCTCACTAAGTACTAACTTCTCAGATTGAAGTACATCAGTTCACACCTTTCAATAGAACAAATAAGACAATAATTAAGTTGGAAATATTATAACTGCCAGTGTTTTGGGGAGGGACGGGCCTCACTGATCACTGTAAAAAAAAAAAAAACACAAAAATTTTATAACCTTATTCACATATTTTGGTGAAATTGGATTATTTTAAGTAGAAAATATATTCTGGTTTTCCCTCTGATGTCGTCCGGCTGCTCTGCCTCAACTCTCTGATTTATGGAGTTTCCCGATGGACAGATGGCTTTTCTTGTTTGAACCAGACAGCCTCAGAATAATTTACAGACACCGATGTCTCGCTTCAGCTATGAGTTTGATGTTAGTAAATCCAAGTGAATAGAAAATCACACTCTATAGCCAGCAAAAAGGGAGAGTTGCAAAAGTCACACAAATAACTTGCAAGCTGTGATTCCACTCTGGTGCCTTTGTTTGATACATACATCATTATTTAAAGCCATATCACCGTGTGCCTGCAAAAACTGTCACAAAAGTCTGTTAAAGTTTATAATATCTGCATCACTGAATTGTTTTCTTCCTAGAATTAGTTTGACATAATTTTATTGCCAAATAAAAGGAAGTATTTTGCAACTCTAGAGTGTTTTTAGCACTACCTTGAATAAAGCCTGGGAGCTTCAAAAGCTTGAGCTGCATCAGCTGCGTTTGGGAATAGAAGCAGGTCAGACTCAACTTTAAGGGGTTAAACAACTTTTCTAAACACAATCCAATCATGCTATGTAGAACTGTACACTCAGAAAAATCATAAGTGCCTTGAAAATCTTTGAGATTTCTTTGGTCTTATTTCATTAATAAAGCTCTCAGAATCAAAGCCCCATGTGTCATGCAGTGGGGCGCCTTAGAATTTGAAGTCTTTTAAAACGAATTAGCAGTCTGATCTATTAAAGATTGGTGATGGTATCTTCCAGTAACATTTTTAAAGTTTTCTACCTGTTCCAAATGCCCAGAATGTAGATGTTGCTGCTCCACTTCCAGTCATCAAAATCTGAACCAGCAACACTCAGAGCCTTTGTTCTTTGATCAGAGAGAGCAGAGGCTGGAGCTTTTATATTCTATCATAATGGGGCTTATAAGGAAACAAAGGGAAAAATGGAGAAGCAAATCAGAGGAGATAAGGATAGTATAAACTTATTATGTGGATGGCACTCAGATCTACTTCCCCCTGGCTCCTAACAACTATAGCATACTCACTGACCTCAATAACTTCAGGACATCAAATCCTAGACGGCTGATAACTTTCTTCAGCTCAATGAGAATAAAGCAGAGGTTATTTTATTTGTACCATAAATTTTACCCAACATTGTCTCTCCTCATCTTGGCACATTGGCCCTCTCTGTTATGTTTGACAGACAAATAAATCAGGTAGTAAAATTAATCTCCAATACCAGATCAATTTTCTGTACTTATGATCTGGAGATAGTCAGTCTTGTTTATCTCCAACTGGTTCAAAATGCAGCAGCAAGAGTTTTAACAAGGTAAAACAAAAGTGGGTGCACATTATTCTGATTCATGCCTCCATACTCTGGCTGCATGTTAGCTACAGGGTTGATTTTAAAATCTGCATGTTTTCTTACAAGGTAGTAAATGGTCTGGCCTCATTAACATAACAGAACTCTTGTCGCCATATCACACTGTGAGAGAACTGAGATCATGGGCTCTGTGTGACCATATGTCTTCATTATTTTTATCATTACAACTATCTTCCTTGATTTTTCTACTTGTTTGTTTCATTATTTTGTTTTACCTCTGCGTTTGCTGTAAAGCACTTCGGATCAACTATATGGTGTGTTAAGAGGAAATGGCCTTCCCTTATAATCAGCTTTAAGGAAATGACCTTGGTATAAATTACTAGGATGTAAAAACTACACGAAGAGAAACATTCTTGGAAAAACAAAAATGCTAACAGAAATATTTGCCTTAAAATGCAAAATTGAGGTTGGAAATAATGCAGACTTAATCAGCACTTTGTATTTCCTTGCTAAAATATGATGACTGACTTCACGGGGTTTCCAATACATTTGGTACAGACCTTTATGGTCCCTGGAAGATGAATCCAAATGACTTTGACGATCCCCTTACTTTTACTACATCACAATGCAAAATCAATTTATTTATATTCCCATTAAATTGGGAATATAAGTTTGAACTTTGATATTAGATATCTCACCATCTAACAGATTAATTGGCACATAATTGTACAAACATTCACAGTTCCCAGACAATAAAGTGTAATGATTTTTGTAAACCTCTTACCTTTATTCCAGGACCTCCATGCGGAATTGTTAGTATTTAGTGAAATATCTCCACAACTTTTGGATTGATTGCTGTAAAATTTGGTTGACATGCATGTCCCCCGCAGTATGAATTGTTGACTCTGAAGAAGGCTACATGTGGAAACGCATTTGTCTCACAATTGAGTTGTTCTTGTTCATCTATACTACAAGTGTTACTCAAGTTATGACTTCTTTTACTTTTTCCCTTCCCAGTGCACCTTGGAAGGAGCTGAGGCTGTGCTATAAATCCCCACTCTGCACCCACATGATGAACTGTAATCACTTTGGTGATCCTTCACATTTCATCTAGCGCTACCATCAAAATCAAACTGTCAATTTTTTTATTTACTTTCTTTACTTTGGTTAATGTCCAAATACCTGCAAAACTAATGAAATCTAAGTTGTACTTTGTCATTAGTATAAATGAGCAAATTTCATAATACTAGTTACAATAACATGGTGAACAATATACCATGTTAGCATTGTCATTGTGAACATGTTGATGTCTGCTTTTGTCTGGTGATTCAAGGATAAGATTAATCAAAATTTAATTATTGTATTATTTATTTTTATGTTGTTTTATTCCATATAAAGCACTTTTAGCTGCAGGTTTGCTGACATAAGTATAGAGCACTATTTGCATAATAAGCATGGTCATTATTTCATTGTTCTAAATAAACCATTGCCCCTCCCTCCCTAATATATGTGGTAATGTCCAATGTGCCAAAGATGAACTCAAAAAACAGGGAATTGCAAAACAAGAGACTTACAAAAAAGAGATTTTTTAATTGATGAAAGAAAAACTCCAATGACACAACAGTATAACAGTTCATCTGAATTTTGATGCTTTTAAAAGCGGCAGAGCTGATTGTTAAAACCTGGAAGTTTTCAACAGTACCATCTTTGCATATCCTACAGGGGGTAAACATGCACTTTTAAACTGTATTATGAAAACAAATGATTCTATGGTACTGAATATCTACAAGGGACACAAACTTTAAATCAATGCTAAATGTAGAGAACTAAGAATAACTGTGCTTTCTTGAAATGCAGGGGTCTGCAACAGCTAGAAAGTATTTTAAACATCTTGTGAATCCACTTTCCAAAACAATTATACAGATAGAGGAAGTGCTTTGGCACGCATATAGTAGAAATAAATGGTCCTTATGAAGACATGCACATACAAAAGCACAAGCTTTTACAGACACATTCTCAAACTTTGCGCATCATGTGAAACTGTTTCCACTGGGCATTCACTTCAACAGTCACAGGCACTCATATTTTCATATAATGGCATTGCCATGGTTAATAAAAGCTTGAGATCTTACAGGAATAATCTGCAATACTCCTTGATGTTCAGTGTGATGAAATTATTCATACATATTAATAGTGCTTGGAACAAAATGATCCCACTTAACATACTGCGATACAGCCCAAAAGCTTTGTTTATTGGTTGTGTGTGTCGTTAAAATAAATCACAGGTGTGGTTAGGTTGGACTGTGTGTGTGTGTTTGTGTTTGTGTATGAAGATGTAAGAAGAAAGTACACTATGTGGTTTCTTCCTTTCAACCTGTACGTAGGATGATGTGGACTCCAGAGTCAGTAAAAACAGGACCGCTCATGTCTCCCACTTTGAGAGCAAAGGAGGCATCTTCAAAAGGCTTCTGCATTTGACCTAAAACACAAAAACAGATTATCTTACTTCACACATATATTTATTATTACGATATGTGACCTGTGTGCACTTAAATTCCTGTGTTTGCTTTAAATAATCTTTTCAGTAGTATACATTTAATTACATTTTTTCTTCAAGTTTATTAGGTTTCAGATGTGGGCATGTCATATAGACATGGCCAGTAATGGTGTTCACTGTCTTTTTGCATGATCGCTGATCCGGCTCATATGTTGTCAGTCAAATCCATAAACTTTTAGCTGCTTCACTTTACACAGAGCAATGCGACTAAAAGTAACCACATAACTCACTGTGATGGAAGTAAAGAAGGATAATGGAAACACAGCAGGGTGACGCTGGTCTGTTTGGCTTCTACGACACTCAGTTCCAGTGATGAATGCTGGTTTTGAATTGGCACAACCTCCTCCACTGTATTTTGTTTGGCTGCCAGTGCTGTTAGCTGCACTTTTTGGTGTACTACGTTCTTTTAACTTAACTATGACCAGGACGCACTGATTTATCTGTTTGGAAATCTCAGATCACAGTTGATGAACAAAGGCATTAAAAAAGGAATTTAGTGTGGGCTGCTGCTCTGAAGGTGCCTTGGACTGACACTTACTGGACAGGGGAGTGACAAATATATTTATCTTATATGTAGCTAAGGTGTATTGAAGAATAAACAGCAATTAAGTTGAATGAGTGTAAAATGAAAAATCTCTATGGAGACGAACAAGCATAAACCAGTGAACCACAAGCACATGGCGTTGCTGTTCTTTCTCTACCCCATCAAAACACTCTTCAATACACATATCCTATGATATATTATTACAACTTTAATGGAGGTGGACCTCTGGATGTGTAGTGGTATATACTGTATATAAACAGTATATGCGAGTATGTACCTCTGCCAAATAATCCCAGATCTCCACCGTTCTTAGCCGAGCTGCAGTCGCTGAACTGAGATGCCAGGGCCTCAAACTTCTCCTCTCCAGATTTGATCTCTTCTATGTACTCTGCACAGAATAGAGAAATAAAGAACAAATTAAACATGTTCATCAGCCCTAACTGAACCCCCAACCCCACGCAGACACACACACACACACGATGCTCTACTTACTCTGAATGAGTTCCAGGGCCTCATCTTTAGTTCGTGTAATATTTTGTTCCCGCCAAGAAGATGGACGACGTGACTGATTGTGCTTCACCAGCAGGTGAGAACAACGTACCTGAGTGAGTAAAAAACACAAAGTCATCAGTGTCAAAGCTCCCCAGGTGCTATTTAATTATGTCAGTTTTCTCTTAGACTAGTCAGTACCACTTTCTAATAAGACATATAACATTTTATGTTGTAACTTCATCTTCATGATCCTAACTAATAAAACATTTATTAATGCTTCCCGAATCAGTAATATAGACCAACCTTTGGGCTTCTATGCTGTGAAAAAAAACCCTAATTCTGTCATTCATTAGCTCTTTTATTTAAGCCGATGGCTTATTAAAAAAGTGACAAACTCATGACTCTTTATTAAAGATTTACAAACAAATCTGTAGACTTCACGGCTTACTGATAACTGAGTAAATTATTAATACATTGTTTTGACCTTCTTTCTTGAGTTGTAAAAGTTAGAAAGTCATAAAGACGTGATTGAGTCGAAGTCATTTGAAGACATCACTGTGAACTAAATAACCTGGGGTGACTACCTCCACAGCAAGCAACGGCATTATATTTATTGTCCAGTTCTATTTGTGTAGAAATAATATACGCTTGTGTTTATGTTTGGTAAACTTTGTACCTTGATTAATATTGTATCAACCACAAAACAGCCTGGAGTTGAGTTTGAAATCACAATTACACAGCAACAAAATGTCCTGGATGCCTCCATGTCAGTTTGATGTCTTTCATCTTTTCTCTTTTTGACACGTGTTTGTTCATGGGAACGGTTAATTCTACAGTTTATAGGGGGAAGAGGCGATCAATAGGATGTGCACAAACATCAACTTTAGATAAGAATCAACTAAATTATCAATGTAATGTCACAAGCTGAGCAGTCAGCTAATTTCTAAAACACACACACACACACACACACACACACACACACACACACACACGACTGAAACCCCAATATGAAATCAGCAGGATACAGTGGGATTGTTCAGTAAAGCCTGAAAGGGCTGCTAGAATTTCTACACACCACCAGATGTCACTGTTGTTGCTGACTCCTTCAGAATACAGGCCTTAATGCTCAATTCCGATTTTTTCCCCAGATCCGATATTTTTTTGTTTGACAGTTAACATTATCTTAATGTGGCCCATATCAGTCTCCAGCGTGAACTGTCCGCGGCCTGAAAGTGACCCGCATGCGCAGAAAAAAATCATGACGTCACACGCAGCATACTGTTGCAGGCTACAGTAAACGAGGAGCAACAGAGGTTAGCTCCGGTTAGCTCGCGAGACACTCACGTTTTTCATTTTCCTCTCTCGGGTCACATTTCTTCTGAATTATGACGAAGTGTTCACAGCTTTCTGTTATTTTCTTTTCTTTACAGTTTCTGGCGCTGTACAACGCAACTGCCCCACAACTCACTACCTCCCCCTCTCTCTCTCTCTCCACGGTGCCGCTCGGACAGATAGCCGACACGTAACTCAGACGTGGATCGGTGGATTTCAGGTGTAAGAAAGGGAATTTGTGAGCAGATAATAGCGAGGTAGAGAGGAAGAGAGCCACATGTATAATTATAGCTTTTTGTGGAGTTTTTGGTGCTCTTTAACAAAGTTTATTGTTATTATACTATGGTAAAAATATGTTTAAAAAAAAAATCACACATAATAACCTTATCTGGCTCTCCACGGCCATCCCCCACCGGACGTTCCCACTGGCTGGCATTCGTGATGTGGTTGAAGTAGTACACTTTGCCTGGAGGATAAATAGAGAGTCATTAGAGCTGCATTCATTGATTTTTTTAACAAACACAGGCAGCGGAATAAGTTGAAAACAAAGAACTGACATAATATCAACTTATAAAGTTGTTATCTGTGCCACTGGCAAAACTAACCAGATTGTGTGTTGACTAGAACTTGACTGCTCCACATCAGATACAGTTAATCAACACAGTCATTACAGCTGCAACGATTAATCATTTATTTGTTGACTATTAAATTAATAGCCAACATTTGGATAATCAAATTGTTTTGAGTCATTTTTTAGATAAATGATTTGATTCCAGCAACTATAATGAATATGTTCTGGTTGTTTACTCCTCTATGACAATAAACTGAATATCTTTGGGTTGTGAATAAAGCAAGACTTCATCTTGTGCTATGGGAAAAACTGATCAATATTTTTCTAACATTTTATAGACCAAATAAATAATTGATTAATCAACAATGTGAAAATAATTGACAATGAAAAAAAGTGAGTTGCAGCCCTAATTGTCATATCATTATATAGAGTTCACAGTTCAGGGTTTCTGCTATCAGTTGCATTCGTTGAGTCACGGTGGGCTGCCATTTCCATTATAGTCCCACAGCAGCACCTCATAATCCTTCACATAAAAATTATTCAGATGAGTTCTACACAGTGAGGTGTACAGAATTTAAATGTGGGAAAATGAGAGGGCTGCAATTCAATCGAGTCTGAGTTGAGGTATTGAAATCTGTCTCACAAAAGAAAAATTTTGATTTGTGCCCCCTTAACTGTGTTAGCAAATAATTGCTTATTTACACATGCTGCAGACAGGGAGCAACATTAGCATTCATTTGAAGTCATGTTTCTGACCACCTGGCGAAAGGTCCAAACCTCATTCTCTTTTCAGCTCTGTCTTTGTATATACCAAATCTTCTGGGAAATATCTCGCTATTTCTGCCTGCTTAATGTTCTACTTTTTTCACCAGCTCGGAAAACTCTGTCTATCTGCCATTGGGTGCTGGGCATGCAGTACAGCAGTGGTTCTAAAACACAAATCAGACCACAGCCCCCATTTGAAAAGATTTTGTCTGAGAGTCCCCAATCTGATTGGATTTTTGCTTTTAGATATTTTATTACAGAAAGTGCATGAAACCCATGATCCAAAATGTCATACATTCTGTCAGAATGGAAGGCAGATTGAAGGGCATGGCAGGGGTGTCGCTGTCTAACTTCACTAAGTTTTTAAAAACTTATCGCCCCCAAGAACACTTCCTCTTATAACACCTTTAACATGCACTTCCTGTGCTCTTCTTCCTCTATCTCCTTACAATGTTCTTGTATTGACTGCACTATTCATTAACTCTTACTTATTTCTCTAAGTATTTACCCAATTGACGTGCTAATAGCTCTTACTAGTATTTATTGTCACCTGTAGATCTCTTGCCGTAATGACGCTTTATTGATGCTTGTATGTTCCTCAAATGTTTTACCCAAAGTCACTTTGGATAGAAGTGTCAGCCAAATGTGCAAATGTAAATGTGAATCAACATGAAAGGGAACCTGACACAGTCATCTCACTAAAACTGCACAGAAGATCATTGGTACCCATCTTCATATCAGTGATATCGGTGAGGTGCCTACCCACTCAGAGTCCAAAGGACACTAAAAGACAGTACCCATCCAAGCCACAGCCTGTTCACCCTGCTGCCTTTTGGGAAAAGATATAGGAGTTTCTGCTGCTGCACCACCAGACTGCAGAGCAGCTTTCCCCCCCAAGCTATCAGACTTTTAAACTCAAATTCATCCTCAGCACTGCTCCACTGAATATGATTTATTTCTGTCTACCATTTGTATGACTGCTTTTGTATTATAGTATATTGTCTGCCACATAGCAGAAGGGAGTTACAAACTAAATTTCACTAATAAAATTAATCTACCGTGTTCCTTAAAAATCATCTGTAGAGAGAAGTCATTTTGAGCAGGGACCTGTAAGCCACAGGTTCCACCATGTTGTAAAGGAATTAGACTCTACTAAGTCTTTTGGCCTCCATCCATCCATGTGGAAGATAAAACCCCTGCTGAGGCTCACCCAGTCTACAGGTGAGAAACTGGAGCATAATGACGTCATGCAGGGCCCTGCAGTAGCCAGATTGAATGGATCAGCTCTGGCGCGATCATGAAGCAACACACCGAACAACAGCAAAACACCACATTTAACAAAACACACCTATAACACCGATTTACCCACCACTAGTTTTAGTTTATCCCCATTGAACTTGGAGTTCCTTCTGCTTCGTTTCCACAGTAAACCACGATGCTGGGGGCTGCTAGCTAGTAAGCTACGCTGACTAACTTACATACTGCCATTTAGCAAGCTAGCTAGCACATTTAGCCCCTAGTGGGTTCTGTTTCGTTACCTGAACTGCGGCTCATTCTTTTCTCCCATCCAGACGGTAACTTCTCATCGTCTGCCATTATTTTTTCTGCAGCAGCGTTTTCAAATTTAATTTCAATGTTGCTCCCGTGTGACAGGTTGGGCTGCAGCTAGGCAAATTACGACAGTTAGCAACGTGTTTACGATACGAGTTGTTTTCCGAATCAAGTCCGCCTTTGGCAAGGTTCTCTGTCCTGTCATAGGTTGATTTGTCTTGTCAATCATTGGTGTAGTCATTTGATTGGTCGAGAGGCAAATACACAAACTAAATCAGCTTTACGGTGAGTAGGACGGAGAGGGAGAGAGAGCGTTCCAGAAAATCAGCGAAAAGGGGATATTTGTTATTCTGCTGTGAATTTCCAGGTATGAATGTCACATTTAACACACCGTTATAAGAGATGTAGTACAATGATTGACATTTTCAAGACAGGATGTTGATTTACGTGTTTGCTTTGTAACATTCAGCACATTGGTCTGTAGCACACAACGGTGATGTTAGCTAATAGTTTTATAGCGTTAAACAAAACAACTAGATGGATTTAAACATTTTAAAGGTTCTGTTTCTCACATGTGGCCCACTGTGAATGAAGCGCATTAGCGATTGGTTCTATATATGTACGAGTATTACTCATAACGTTAATACGCACATGTCAATTAAGCTAACTCTGTCTCATTTTCATTCTGTTGATAGGAACTGAAGATGATCGAGGTGGTTTGCAACGATCGCCTGGGCAAGAAAGTCCGTGTTAAGTGCAAGTATCCTTCACTGAAACTGGAGATGACGCTGAATAATGCGTCCTGCCACAAGTGTAATACTAGTTTATTTTTTTCAATGAATCGATTAAGCGTTCGGCCTTTTAGATGTTGATCATACCACTTCACCCTTTCCTGGAGCCCGATGTGACATGACCATTTAAGTTTATCTGACCAATATTCAAAACTCCAAAGATATTAAGTGTCCTATCATGATAGACAAATAAAAGCCACAAGTCCTCATATTTGAGAGGCTGGATCAGCTCCTCAAATGTGCTGTTTGTAGCCACAGTACAATGCCAGCTAATCAAGGGTGCACTCTCTACTTACGGTATGTTGTTTTATATTTAAACAGAAGAGCACACTGTCTTTCAAGACAGCTTCCTCCAGCATCAACAAATGCATCCTCCCAGCAAAGTTGGGCTAGATGAGAAGTAACAGGATCAGCAAGTTAACATTGGTTAGTCAAACCACGTTCAACACGAGTCTGTCTCTGCATTTTTTCTATGCCATCACAATGCTCCTTCCTTAACCCCCATGTTTCAGCTCTGAGGATACGATCGGAGATCTAAAGAAGCTCATTGCAGCACAGACAGGAACACGGCACGACAAGATTGTATTGAAGAAATGGTATGGTGCTCGTCTGGAATACTGCCTTGCTTGACCATAACAAGTGTTTCTGTGGCTGTCTTATATTAGCAGCTAAATGTTCCGCCTCTGTTCCCACAGGTATACCATATTCAAAGACCATGTGTCTCTGGGTGACTGTATCCTTTAAACAATCCTTCCACGTGCTTTCTCTCTGTCAGCAGCACTGATAATGTAGCACCAGTTTTACATTTTCTTTTACAGAAGTCTACTTACTTGTCATACCTGGAAAAATAAGCGTCTGATAATTTTAAGTACCAAAAGTCAATAAATTTGTGTAAAGTGAGGATGGTGGTGGGTGGAGCTTAGTTTGTACATACTAGAGATACGCACCAATATGTGTGTGGGCCAGTATCTAATGCTTGTCTGTCTATAATGAACAATACAATAACTAATAACATTACTATTGCAAATGCAAGAGGATAATAAAGTGTAACCATTTAGATTGAGCAGTTTTCATTTTAATTCAGTTTTTATAAACAAATTGTAGTTTGCGTAAGAAGGGACATTTTTACTGATATTGTGTTTATATTTTTCTAAAAATGATGTCAGGCAACAGTGCCATCAGTTATCCTTCTGTAACAATGAAAAAAGAAGGAGCAGTTTTTCCGATGCTTTTTAGAATATTTATCGTGCTAAACCTGTAGAAAGCAGAATTGACAGTGGGGCAGAACTTTTTTTATCTTTTCTATTCTCTATTGTACTTAACCACAACCTCTGCAGATGAAATCCATGATGGCATGAACCTGGAGCTGTACTACCAGTAGACCAGAGGAGGACCACAAGTCAGCCCTCTACTTTGTTACACACAGAGATGGAGTCACTGGAATCTGTCGCAGTAAACCACCATGATCCCACAACACAAGTGAAGGAGAGAAGGAGCAGAAAACACACAGACATTACATTGATCTCAGTTTTAGCTTATCATTTTTGCAGACAAATTATTATGTGAAAGACATGTTCTACATTTTTTGTTTTGATATTTTGGAATTAAAGCAGATATTTACCTAACTACACGACTGAGTGCTCGTCATTGTTAGTTGTGTTTTTCCGTACGGGAAGAGACTGCAATCTTAACTGTAACGCATTGTATTTGTAACACTTCTCCAAATTAATGTTAATTATACTGTTCCTCCAGTTCATTTGAAAGCATATCATTTAAATGTTAATGCATTTTCCTGCGTAGATCATTGCAATACTGCCACTTGTACAGTATGTGTTGAGATTTCAAGTATTTGTTTTCTATGCTTGGAAAAGAACTGTCCTAGACCACAGAAAAAAATGTAAATATACACATTTCAACCCTTTTGACACTCAGTTTTGTACTTTTGGTCTCAATTACTGTACTTACGATTTGTCAATCAAAACATCTCATCAGTTTACAAAACAATACATTATTTTGAACTATCCGGCAGTATATAAATCTTTTAAATGCTCCACTGAAATCCTACATCATGGTAATGCATCCATAATATTATATATAAAGCAGTATAACACTTAAATGTTACATACTTTTATTTAAGTCAAATTTTCAATGAAGAACTTCTATTTGTAATGGAGTATTTTTACAAAGTTGTACTGATATTTCAATTAAGTAAAGGCTGTGGATAATCTTCCATTACTTTCTGTTTTTTTTGTTGATGGTTTGTGTTAGACCTCTTAGTTACAGTTAAGATAAATATTTATGCAACAGTATACAAAATTTAGACAATAATGTACTTCCAACTTTAAGGCAACAGTTTGGGGAAGACCCTTTATTTACACATTACAATGCCCCAGTTTCTATACTAAACTAAATTAAACATTACAATGAAACCATGCAAAAGAAAGGTCCATAAAGAAATAGTTTTCCCAGTTTGATGTGACAGGACTTGACTGGCCTGGACAGAGTCCTGACCTCAACACCATACAACACCTTTGTGATGACTTGGAAAGCCAACTGCGAGCCGGGACTTATCAACCAACGTCAGTCAAAAACTCAACCTTGTGCTCTTGTTCCTGAATGGGAGCAAATCAATGCAGCCAGGTTCCAAAATGTGGGAGTCCCTCGCAGGAGAGTGGAGGCTGTTATAACTGCAAATTACTGCTCATGGTTTCAAAATGAGCATGTTCAATAATCACATGTGGATGTAAAGTTAGTTAGTTGTACATACATAAACCGGACATTCATCAGGTCAGCTCAACAACAGTTTTATTCACATCACTAGACAGTCATTAGATCACACGCACACGCCCACGCACACACACACGCACACACACGTGCATATGGGTTAATGCAATCGATGGAGACCAGGTATCACACAGATTCCTACACATACAATATGGGTCTACACATTTTCTCAGCAGTAGTCAGAGTAGTCCTCCTCCACATAGTTGGCTGGAAAGAACCCCACCTGAAAACACAGGAGCAGTGCAGGTAAGACAAGATGCCTTAAACCTGTAAATGTTCTTTACATTACAGGTTAATTAATTTGTTGTTGTTTTTTTAAGTGTGGATGTGCAAATTCCTCACCCGTCCGTACACCTCTCCTTTCCACCAACCACTGTGACCTTTCTTGGAGAGGATCTTGATGGTGTCTCCTTCCCGTAGCGACAACTCTGAGCGGTCCCTGGCTGAGAAGTCATACCTGGCCCTCACTACACCAAAACTCCTCATACTGCCTCCTGTCAAACAGAGCCAACATCGAAACATGGATAAGCTTGAAATAATAGTACCTGTCTGTTAAATATAAAGTCTTTATGCTAAAACAGTTTGCTTAGCATAAAGACTGGAAATGGGGAAACTGCACTTTGTTATCTGTATTGAAGAGAGCTATAAAATAAAGCTTTACTATTACTTATAATTCATTAATTATTTTAGCTGTTTCCCACTGTTTCCTGTCTTTATGCTAAGCTAAGCTAATCTATCCTGGCTGTAGCTTTATATTTATAACCCATTTTTTATATCCTACGTTTTGTCATTCACTAAGTAAAGCACTTTGAATTGAATTTGATTAGTTTGAAATGTGTTAAATACATGTTGATTGATTCATTCACATTTAGCATACATGCTATCTGTGACTGGTAATGAAGCATATTTTCAGAAATGTGGAACTATGCCTTTAACGTGATCATAATAAAGTGTGTGTAGGGACAGAGATGTACTGTACCTGGTGTGGAGTTTGGTGTGTTGTTAGCAGAGTTGCTTTCCTCTGGTTGTTTGTAAGGGGTACGCAACGTGGTGTCCACATCCTTGAAATACTCCTTCAATGAGTTCTGCTGGTAAAACTGGATCATCTCCTAACATAGGAAGAAGGAGGAGGTTAAGAAGTTGAGTGTGAGAAACATGTAAGACAGATGTTGCGCGTGGTTTGAGAGGAGGAAATTAGGTCACTTGCAAATCCACTACGTAAAAGATCATTTCAGTGCATTTCTTTTGGTCAGCATCGTCTTATTTTGGATGAGGTTGTAAGACTTACAACTAAACCCTTGAAGGCCTTCTTCTCATTGATGCGGTACAGGCCTTCAGAGGATGTTATCTTAATGTGTCTGATGTCCATGTTGAACCTAGAACAGCAACAGGGTTATAGATGAAAGAGAGATAACAGTAAATGTTATGTCTTAAAATTAATTTTGCAAATTGCAAATTGCAAATTGCAAATTGCGAAAGCTTACTTGATGCTGATTGCAAACTCTCCTCCATCTTTCTGCCGCACAAGGAAGGTTCCATCAGACCGGGACATTAACAGGTTTTTGGCCTCTGTTCTGTCCATGTTCCCTGCAAACCTTCAAGCACAATGAGAACGAGAATGTTATTCTTTGCTTAACGCCAGACTTTATAAAGAAGAAATAAAACAATCTTCAATGGTTAGCCCCCTGGTCTTTATTACTATATGCATTGTCTATATCTATTTACTATTATAACTGTGTTTTACTATGTTGTCATTTATTAGCTGTTTATACACCAGCATACACATATGGGTTCTAGTTGTTGACAAACACATTAACCAACACGTATATTTGCTTTCAATGATGTTAGAGTGTGCTATATACTGTTTATTAAATGTTAATAGTAACTAACTAATTACATTTATACCAGTATACTGACCATAAATGATAATTATCAGCTAAAGTGGAGAATTGTATGTGACTGCTGCATCTTTTAAATAACTCTCATGGCGTAAGTTTTTGTTTGTAGTAACACAATTACACAATATGTGTTTAAACATTGGTGCAGTTTATGTTGTTATCATAAATGAGCTCAAGGACAGAGAACAGTGACTATACAACAGGTAACTAATAAATGGTTATTTTATACATGGAAAAAAATGGTTTGAGATGCTAGATTCAATCTATGTCAATTATACAGTTTGTCCCAAAAGCTGTGTTTTTTCAAAGACACAACCAGATATTTAAAAGTACTGGTGTTTTTAAACACCAGTACTTTGGTATGTGGTTTTGTTTTTGTGGCTATTAATGTTATTTTCTGTATCAGCTCTGTGGTGTTTCTCTGTCTCTGTGCAGTGCACTACAATGCAATAGAGAAATAAAGCTATGAGTTTGAGTGAGCAGGTGTTTTAACCAAGTTCCTGTTCATACTCACCAGTGGAAACCAGATAGGTCGGGGGTCAACTTCTGGGAAAGGGTGATATCACAAAGGGGTTAGTGTAAAACTTTGCAAAAGTTGTTGTTGTTTTCATGGCGGTAACTTTTTGTCTAGAGCAAAAGGCAGCCAACTTGTGCAAGCTGACACATACCACTGGACTAAACTAAACATGTGTGTTCTTCTGCTCACATCTTTCTTTGTATTGGTTAAAATGTGACTTAAAAAAAAAGATTTTATGCCATTTTTCAGTTTGAAGTCAGAGTGTCTGCAGCTCATGCTGGCTGGTGGATCGTACTCACAGAGATGTAGGGTTGAACTTTTTGGCAAGGGAACCATCCCATTTGACCAACCGTCAGATTCCTTCCCTGAGTAATACATACAACAACAACAAATCACATGGCTGGCCTGGGTGGAGCAAGCAGTCATTGCAAAATATAAATGAATCATTTGCTTCACAATAATCAGAAACTTCTATAGAAATGTACTCATCAAGCTATGTTCGTGTCTTGTTAATATCATGAAATTAGTTTGTTTGAGAGTAAAAGCTTAACTAAATAATGTGGATCCACCATGCTCAAGTTTAATAGTATGACAGATTAAAGTCAGCCGTTTACCACTATTACAATTTCCAGAACAAAGATTATAGATAAATAAAAGTGACTTTACTCCTCTCGATTTGTGTTAATGCATTTTGCTATTATTATTTTAAATATACTTGCTGAAAAAGTGGACTGAGATGTCTAATCATCACAGTGAGGAATAAAGAAATAATCTTTTTTTGTCACAGTTAGGTGGTGAGTGCTAGAACTGTAAACGTGGGGATAGATTCAACACCAAGTCTTGAAAGGCTGCTGAACAGGAACTATGAAACTCATTATTCTTTGTCCTATTTCTATTTTTGTGAAGTGAATCCAATAATGTTAGACAAATCTCAAATACTGACTAAACACTTGAATGCACAAACTCATAAACAAAAATAGATCCTGATAGAACTGCAATATCACTGACTGACTGAGAGGAATAGTAAAACATTCACACATCAACCTACAAACTATGCATGCTCTGGAAAAACGATCAGCAACAAAGCAAGCAACATGTGATTTTTCACAGCAGATATTTTGTCTGGTCATAGTAGGAAATGCAAAGGTGTTACTGATAACAATAAAGATGGCAATGATGGTGTGACAGTGAGCCAGCATGCACAATACCAGGAACCTAAAACTGAAGCAGCTAAATGGAATTCAGCCACAAGGTTGAACCAAACCAAACGCTTTTAGGCTATATGAATCACACAGTGTTGATATAAGCGAGCACGAGGGAGGAAGAGAAGGAGATACAGAGGAAAACAACAAAAGCATCTCCACCACCTACAAGTTAACCACACCAAACAAGTCTTGAAAACACAACCAAATAATGTGCGACACTCTCAGCCTTCTGCAGAGTGTTTATGCTTGGATCTTTAACGTCACCTCCCACCACGACAGGTCAGCTTCAGCCCGGGTCAGCTCAATGATGTCACCTTTGGAGAGTTGAAGTGGTTGGCCAAAGCCCACAGGGGGTGGCGGCAAGCCATAATACTCTTGACACACCTCCATCTTTGGAAATCCTGACAGAGAGCGAAGAGGAGAAAGAGGAGACTGTGAGATATGAGGAAGGAGATCTGACAAGCCACACAAGCACTTTCATTCAATCAAATATTTCATTTACTCTTCAACATTTAGGAAGATGTTTTGGAGATTTAAAATAACTGAAGCAGAAACCATAACTGAAAGTTTCTAAAGTAGTTAAAAATTTGCTTTTTAAAGATATTATATCTTGATTTTCTTACCAATGCTGGAATGTCCGGAAGATCTCTGTGTTTTATTCTGGAGGGACAAAAGGCAAAAGAACTGTATTAATAGTACCTCAAGTGTTATCCATTTGCACAAGTTAAATAAAAAAAAAGACATTGAAATTGTAAAATAGCATGCATGGTGAGGAAAAACTCCAACAAGAGCTTATTCATTACCAGAATAATATAAAAAATATCCACAATGTCAAAGATAAATGTAGTCTTACCTTCTTCATAGTACCAGGATTATCTATAATTTGAAGAGGACAATCAATTTAAGAAGTTATCATTACACAGATTTGTTGTAATTAAACTAATTAGACATTGTATTTAATACATACCTGAGTTTCGTCCACAGCCAGGGACTCTGCCTAAACACTCTTTATGTGCAGACATTTTACAGCGAGTGCAACGATAGCCCTGGAAAAATATCCCTCTGCAGACAACAAATGGAGAGATTTAGCCTCAAGTTTAAAAAAAAAATGAAGCTAACAGAGAAACTGAGAGAACCAGCTAGAGAGACCAAGTACCTTAACAGCATTGAGCAGGCCTTGCAGCAGGTGGTTTCCTCGAAGCAGTACATCTGGAAGTCATGGTTGTTGGATGTGGCGTTCTCTGGACACATGTTTGACCTGCAACCGTGAAGTACAACTGTTTAGACCATGTTGGGGTGTGAGCTTTGGTGAAAGTAAAAATGTGTTGAAGAAACCAACAGTAGCAGCAAATAGGGGTGGGTGATATGGCAAAAAATGGTATTACAATAAAACAATTTCATATCATTTGATAATGATAATTATCACTGTAGTAAAGATCCTCAATTTATCTTTATTTTTATTCACTTCTTTTACCTCACTTCCTTTAGTTCCTGTTCTTTTCACTGATTGGCTCCCACTTCCACCTTTCATTCATCCTAACTGAGTTGATTGAGTTCACCTGGTTCACACTATTTAAGGACTGCACTCCTTTTCACTCACTCTTTCACTTCCACATGGGGTGGCAGTTCTGGTAAGAAGTTTAATTTACTCTTTAGTTTTATCCTATATCCGTGTTTATGAAAACTTAGTTTAGATGTTTGTCTTTTCTTATTTCCTTGAAATGGACATGTGAGTTTAGATTCTAATCTTATGTTTGCTTTCTTTCAGATTGAACAACTCATGTGTCTTTCTATCCCCTTTATTATGTTGAAAAATGCCTCATCTGAATCAGAGGAAATAAAATGTTTTCAGAGGATATTTAAAGTTTCCTGGCTTCCTTCCACGCATTCTGTAAATGTACCTTTTGAACTCCTCCTACTTTACAATCACAAGAAATATCAAATAATTTTTTTCTTAAGTTTAAAGGCTGATTTCTGCACCTCAGTAAAAGTTGAAGAAACCAGATGGATAATTATGTGGTTAAACCATTATTTATGGTCAGAACATGACAAACACTTGCAAAACAGTGGATAACTTAACATATGAGGTAGAACATTCAAAACTATTACGATAAAATCTTTTTTCAACAAAAATGCATGACTGAGTAAAATCTTTTTCATCAAGCCCTTTGTCCACCACAGAAATTTCTTATAAGATTCAAATTAATTAAATCAAACAATTATTGAACATTCTTTGACATTTACATTATTGAGGAAAGTTATATTGCAATAATTATCATTGTTATATTGCCTAGCCCTAGCAACAACACAGTGCAGGTCAGAAAAAATAACAATCAACAAATCATCGGATGTCTATTCATTTCCTACAGGGTTGAGCAATCAGCTAAACTGCAACACAAAACTTTAACAGCATGTGAGTTAATCTTTTCAAAGCCAGTATCTGTCAGCAGTGACAGTGTCAACTTCCTCTTTTCTGTTTCTCATGTTTTTTTTAATATAATGTACTTAGGGATCATCTGAAATAATACTGGATCACAAAGTTGCAATAATTGACTCTTTGGATGCTTTTTAGGCAGCAGAAACTATGAACAGAACACTAACATAATATAACCTTTTAATTTGATTATGTGCATGTGTTAGCAGTTTTCACATTCGGCAGAACAGTGTAATCTTTCATAGGGGGTTGAGTTTCTGGTCAGCAAGGAAAATGTAAGTCTGATAATCTCTATTTGACTCTTTTCTTTACAAATTCCAGAGGTATCTCTGGCTCTGTAGTTGCTAAATGCTCCACTGTGTTCACCAGCTAGTTGACTTTGTCTGTCTGTTTGATGCTGGGAAGGTAGTGTTTTCTGCACCTGAGTAAAAGTTCAAGAAACCAGATTCCCAATACTGTCCAACTTTAAAGTGGAGACTACCGGAATAAGCATCTCAAAAATAATGATTGAATAAGAATCAGATCATTCGATGCTGTATGAACATTATGATTTATCAGCAAGTTACTGCTTGTTGCTACATAAGATTCCTACATCGAACAGACCCTCTCTTCTTACTTTTGGGAAGATTTCAGTGTTTGTAATTACATCTGTGTATGTGTGTGATTACTCACATAGCCATTTCAAACTGTTCCATCCATTTCTTCTTCAGTTCTCTGGTTTTGAAGAATAAGTCGTACCCCCACTTCCCATAGCAGTCCAACAGAAGGAACAAATAGGACCACTGTTCACACATACAAACATAGTGTTAGCTTTATGGATACTGTCTGGTTATAATTGGTGCCACAGAGTAATAGAAAGACCTTCTTATTGTCCTTTTCTCCTGTGGTTTCATCTCGTATCTGGTAGTGCTGTAGTTCAATGATATCCTTTAGCTCAAAAGTCTCTCCACTTTTCTTCTTACACACGAACATGGCCTTATCGAAGAGGAATGCATACCTGATGAGCAACACAACACACACAGATACAACACAAGGTCAGATGCATGACAGATGCCAGCATGCAGATACATTAAATCATGAAGAGATGGAGACATAAACACAAACCTGTCCTGTTTAGACTTTTTCTCCGAGCTGCAGATCTTCAGCTCTCCATCCATCTTGGGGCGACCATAGAGAGCTAGAGACTGAGTCTAAACAGCAGAAGAGAGTGAGGATCACTGGCAAAGAAAAACAAAATAAACAGCCAAAATATTAGAATTGAAAAATATGGGATTACCATGTTTTCTATGGACAGCTGGAAAGTAGTAATTTGCCTGATGATCTCATTGTCTCGCTTTACCTCATTTACACACTGCGCCAAATCCTGGAAACACACACAGACAAATTAATGAATGTTTAAATATCATAAATTTATGTTAGTGACATAAACACACATTACATACACACTTACTCTCATGGCATCAAGAGCTGTGCGGAGGTTGTCTTTCTCTGTAGGGTCAGTGGTGTGCTTCACCAGCTCCTGCAGGCACAAACAGACAAATTATAGACTAACCGGAAAAATGGGAAACATGCATGGGCATAATGCAGCTGCACACACATAAAGCATACATCTGTTTAAACATACCTGTAACAGCAAGTGATATTTGAGGACCCTCTGCATGGGGACCATTAATAAATCTCTGAGAGAAAAACGGCCACTATTTGCTCTCTTTGAACACTCCTGAGAGAGAGAGAGAGAGAGAGAGAGAGAGAGAATTTATAATTGATAATGAACTTAATCGTCATACCTGAACATTCATGCCAATGAAGCATTTTGAATGGAATTGAACCGAATTAAGAGAGGAAGTAAACATCTACAGTAAAGCAAAGATGTGTTGGGATAGAATGCTGTGTGGCAGACTCCCTGTCAGTTATTGCTCTTTGTAGCAGGGAGGGAAAAATACGGGGTAAAATACACTAAAAGTATAGAGGGCAACACAATGCAGGAGCCATGCTCATTTTGAGACCATGTTCACCATCTAAGTAGAGGATCATCAGTCATTAGGAGTCATCCTCTAGGGACCAAGTATGTTTTTATCCAATGTCATGGCAATCCAACAAATAGTTGTTGAGATATTTCAGTGTGGGCCAAATAGGACCAAATCCATAATGCTGCTAGATTGGAAAAATGGACCCAAAGAGACCATCTTTGAGTTTTACAGTGTCATTCAACGAAGAGTAAAAAAATAACCTTCTTTGCCATTTAAAGTGCCCTGTCAAATATGTTTTTGTTGTAGTACAACAGTTGGTCGCTGGGACAAAATGATCGCAAGACTGATTCTGTAGTAGGAAACATTAGTGCTGCTGCTGCTGATCCCTTACCAGCTTCCCACCACTGAACAATGCTTATTGTGTTGTGAGAGAGGTGGGGGAAGCCGGTGTGTTTAGCCTATCTGAGGTTTAGGTGTGTTTGTCTGAGTGTGGGGAGAGGAGAATTCCAACGCAGGTGCAAAGCATATAAAAAATAAATAAGAATATTCGTGGTGAGTAAAACTGGTTCAATGTCATGATGTCTGTCAGCTGTCGCCGATGGATGATGGCATCGTCTATCGGCCCAACCCTAATAGGTGTCAACCTACTTAAGCATGACATCATCGCCTTCACCTCTAGTTCAGACTCAGTATGCACTCATTTGTATCTTAAACTGCTTCCGAAACTAATTCATGCCTTTATTTCATCATGTGAAAATGAATGTTCATTGCAAAATCAAACACCCTCCTGTGCTTCTGTTGGAGAGTGTGTGTCTTCCTCACCTCTAGTTTCATTCTGATATCCTCTCTCATATTCGAAAGCTTGTCAAGGTGTTTTGCCGATGCTTCCACCTGACTACAGTAATGGCCGTACAGTAAGAGCCTGAGGGTGGCAAGTATATTAAAACATATTATAACATAACACATAATGTATTTGTATTCTTACTGGAACAGTTCTGTGTGGTGTGTGTGCGTGTGTTGTGTACCTCTCCTTGTAGTTCAGAAACACCTGGTACAGGTTCTTGGCTCCATAATGTAGGATGGATTTCTGGACCTCCTCCAGCAGACTACGATGAGTGGTGGCTAAATCCTATGAATACATATACACAAAAAACATGATGGCTAATACATGAAGATAAACATGTACACATGACCAGGTGTGTAGATAATCTCCTCCTGTACCTCTATGTTGATGAAGATACTCTCAATGTCTGGAGCCTTGAGAAACTTTTCAAGAGGCTTCATAAAGTGCTGTAAAAAAAAAGAAAAGAAGGAATGTTGTTACTCTCTCTTTAAACGTGCATATAAATGTCTATTTGCATGCTTGTGTATGTCTGTGTATGAGTGACTTTTTCTATATGAGATTTGTCTTTGTGTAAATGAGCTGATCTTCTTTCATCAGATTGTAAAGCTGTGCACACCTGTAATATAGATTCCAGTGTATCAGAGTATTTCTCTTCTGTCTGTCTGATCTCCTGCAGGCAGCATTCTCGTTTGTCTACCCCAGTCTTCTGCTGCTGAAGAAACACACACCAAAAAAGACAAATGATACATGAAGAGACCAGACCAGAAGATGCATTTTTTTTATCTTACTATAATGGACACAATTTGTGACATTAAGATTTGAGAACTTCCCAGAACACTCTCCCCTCCTAGGTTGAGTACCTTATTAGGAGTTAAATTTATTTTCTTAACAGCTTTTTGCATAGCATTTTTGGTTGATTTTTGGAAAAAAAATCCATTTGCCTCACTCAAAGCACAGTGGAAACCGTATGCATTAATTGGAAAGAGTAGTAGATGTGTACATATTTCACAGAAAATGATTAAATGACCAGGATAAAATGTTACAGCAATATTGTTAAATATTGAGACTTTTCCATTTTCAGTGGAATTCCCAGAATTCTTTAACAGCTTTTTTTCCTTGAGACCCTGTTCATTTTGACCCTGACTCTCCTGAGGCTTCATTTACACCAGCTATTGTCTCATAGCCAGACTGTGATTATGATTTATGTAGCTGGGTGACATTTACATATAATGCATTTCCTGATTGTGGCTGCTATCTGAAGGTATCTGTTAATTTAGCTTCTCTGTTTGGTTTACTGGTTCCCAAAAAAAAGTCACAAAACAAAATCAGAGGGTTGAGATGTTTAACGAGATGGGAGAGCAGAAAGATATATTACCAACCTAATCAATGTCATCTTTGGTTGAACTAGTAGACATGCAACGAGTGACAAGAGGTCTCAAGAAAAACTGCTTCATGATCTCGAACCGAAAATTTTGAGAACCACTGATTTAGTTGATTAGAGAGTGGAAAGCTTCCAGGTTGCCAAAAAAGCTCAATCCTTGTGTTTTCTTAGAGATATAATGTTGTGTGAGATCCACTCACAGTTTCTGGTTGTTCATCCGTCCTCATCAAGTCTTCATAGATCTCATCTCCTTCGTTCTCCTCGTCCTCCACAAAGTCATACAAGTCATCATCCTCATCCACTGTGTCACTGATACAAATGATACATTCACACCACATTTTGTTACTATCATAATATTTGTCTTGTCTTCATAGGTATCATTTACACTGGGGACACTGAGGAAATGTCCCCACCACATTTTGAAAAGGCTGTCCCCATCACTTTTTGACAGCATTTGTTAAAATTGTTCTGAAAAATAGCTTCCACCAAGGAATGGAAACTAACAAAAATTTTGAGAAAGGTTTATTTGCATGATAAGAAGACATGCAATGATATTTAAATATAGAAGAAACACATGTGCAACATCCAAAAAAAAGTAAGCTAAAAAAAACAAGTTGCTTATAACTTCTCCTTTTGTTCTCTTGCATCATTATGTCTGGTGACCTATGCTTGTGTATCATCACGCCCCTGATCCTTTATGTCCCATCAATTTTCAACACAAAGTGATGCCCTTGCTTGTCTAAAAAGTAAAATCCCACAGTCAGAGGCCACAGTCGGCTACAAGAACAACATCTGTGAAGGATACTGGAGCAGGGTGGATGCTTTAGGAAAATACTGTATATTATAAATATAAAGGGAGCTTTTTGAAAACTACCTATTTTTTTCCTCAAGATTATTGAGAAAGACTTACTCTATCTGGTCAGACAGGCCACTGTAGATCTCATCATCAGGAGTGCATCCTTCCAAGGGAAATGGCCTGGACGTATAGGGAAAGTGTATGTGGTGTTGGTAAAGGGAGGAAGGTTTAGGGTGAATGACAATAACAAGAAAATTGTTATCAAGTTTAATAATCTTATAGACAAATCTGGGTTGACGGCAAATGTAGACATCCTGCCATTTCACATGTAACACATAGGATTTCAGTTTGCTAAGAATTCAGGAGAACCACATATGTGTATATATGTTATACATATAGTCATCAAATGCCATTAAAATTAGGGTTATAATCTATTAAACATTTCAACAAAATATACTCATATATACTATATAATATAGTTTCAACAGACAGCGAGACGTCTTTTTCTTTTAAAAAATGAAAGTGAAAGTTACAGCATTTGCTCCATGAATTCAATTTTAATTTTGGAAATCTCTCTTAAATTCTTATGTTTCAATCACATGTCAAAAAATAAACAACCAGGGACCGCTAAAGACCAAACGATCTGCCTACATGTGGCTGATGGTGACGCACCACTCCGGTGTTGGTTAGCTTGTTACAGGGTTTCCTGGCTGAAACTACACTTTTACATAAACATGTGTTTTCAGATTGTTATCAAATTAAGTATTTCTTAAGTACAATGCAGGAAAAAATTATGACGATTATTTAAATTATAAGATACCAGGTAATTCCTGCTGAGTTTAACTAGCATTACACTTTTCTTTCACCTCTACCTTTCACAGAAATGGTGCTTAGATCGTTTTTTTTTTTTACAAAAGCCTGTGTAATATCCAATTTCAGACTAGTGTTTTGTGACTGACTAACTTGTGTCAACCATGCTCAACCAAACATCTCTGCTACTATTTTGGTGTTAATGTGTTTAGTTGGTTCAGTGCAGTGATGGTGTCGCCCATAAGTCAGCCAATGGATTCATCTATATGATTTTTCTTATGACTAAGCTCTAACTTGAAATAAAATAAATTTATAAATTTAAAATGGTAATACTTTACTTTAACACCCCCTATTAAGCATGTATAAGCAGTACATAAACATTTAATGAATGGTTTATTACACACTATAATGTATTTGTAAGCAGACGTAAGTGTTTTTTTATGCATTTGTGAACAACTATAACTCCTCCTGTGGGCACCCATAAGTGGAGACTGGTATATACATAGATAATAAATGACAACATAGCAGTTATGGGATGTAATACATTTACTCTATATTTATTTAAGCACAATATTGAGGTACTCAGACTGTATTTCATGAGCGCGTATAATTTTGATACTTAAGATATATAATTTATTTTATTATTTTAAGTATATATTAATGCTACTTTTTTTTTACTTAAGTAAAGTTTGGAATGCTGAACTTTTATTACAGGGTATTTCTAACCTGCAATATTGCCCCTTTCACTTCAATAAAAGATCTGGGTACTTCTTTCACCCATGCAATACATTAAAATACAATACAATTGTAATAATATATATTCATAGGTGAAATTATAACTGTTGACAAATACCGTACATTAATAAACACTTAAACATGCCCTTATATCTGTGCAGAACTACATTTTAATGTGTTATAAACCATTTTTTAAATGTTTCTATAATGCTTAAAAATGCTAAATAGGGGGATGTAAAGTGTTACCAAACTTCATTAACATTTCAGTGATGTAATAGAAGAAGAAAATTGCTTACTGGAATCCTCTTTGTGTAGCAATGGATGAATGAGAGAGGATGGACAATGTGTCTATGACCTGTCAGACACAGACATACAGAAGGAGATATAGTATATGGTTAAATTACAATATACAGCAAGAGACACGGACTGGTGGAGAACAGTAAGAGCTGTTATATTTTAAACATTGACACTGCATAATTCTCCTCTGGTTTCACTCCTATTCTATCACTGGTAAAGTGAGAACTGCAGTATCATGATGAGTGATCTCAGATAACCAATTTCATGAGAGAAACAAACTCGAACCATCCAAATGAAACTAACTGTGCTTTCTGAAATGTGTGAGTGAGCTCTAATATCTCGGTCTATCTGGGCTGGAGTGTCACATGTTTTAACGATTTATAACTACAATATAAGCAATTTAATAATGGTTTCTTAGTTCCTGTTTTTGCCGTCAACGTATTTTTCCCTTTTCAAAATCACCCTTGACTTCTGTTCTGAAACTTCCAGAATCCAGAGTTGCGGTGAGAAACACATAAAAATTCAAAAGTTTCAAAAATCCTGCCAGAGTTCAGAACCTTTCAGAGAGAAGACTAAAAAGAAGGCAGGCCTGTCATGAAACTTCTGGTGATATAAAATAAATACACTGTTCAAATAAAGAGTATATTTCTCACTCAGTACTGCTGCGCTTTATTTTCTGATTGCTACTTTTATTCAAGACAGAGACAGGAGGAAAGATGAACAAGAAGTGAAAGTCTGTAGGAGAAGTTCTGAGAAAAAAAACATTTGAAAGGACTGATTTGCAGGCCAACTGCCATGTAACAACCAGAGTATTCTGCAAAAGACTTTAACTGAATAGCTCAGCATTTTGGGAAACACACTATTTTGCCGTGAGCTACATGAGAAGATTGATGCCACGCTCACATCCGTACAGTAAATATGCTGAAGCCAGCAGTTGATAACTTAGCTTAGCACAAAGACTAAGTTAGCCTGCTGCTGGCTCTAGTTCCTGTTTACCATTCAAACATGAGAGTGGTAAAGCAATAAATAAATATGCTTATTCACTTTTTTGCTGAGAGTTAGACGAGAACCTTGATTCCACTCTCACATTTGTCCGTTTTTTTACGATTGCTACAAAAATAACACACAGAACCCTGAAACCCAAGGAGCAAAACCTATATTAATATACTAACTATAAGCCCATTCACAGCCTCATATTTTATGCAAACCAATAAACACACTTCTGTACATTAGACACAGAATTCTAACACGATGTCACTTCTTTGCCATTTCAAGCAACTGCCTTTCAAAATAACACGTCTATGAATCAATTAATTAAACATGGCGGTCAGGTGTACAGACACTCAATTCTAAACTCTCCTATCAGGAGTAAGCAATATAAAAATGCAACGGTTAAGTATAACTGTATTCAACAAAAATGGAAGGCAACGTTGCCGTAAGAGGAAGAGGGCGGGGGAGAATAAGAGGGGGCGCCCGCAGCGGAAGAGGATGTAGGAAGAGGAAGAGGTAGAGGTAGACATGGAGGTGGAGGTGGACAAGGAAGATGCAGACCAAATTTATCAGATGAGATTGGAGCAACACTGGTTGACCATGTTGTAAACCACACTGAGAGGCTGTCCAACCAGATAAACTGTTGCAACAGTAACTTATTGTCTACAGTAAATCAGTACAATGTAGCCTACTAAATGCATTACATCCACTCTTTTTGGTAGCCATTCAATGCACTCGATGTGTAAAACAATGCTTTGTACTTTTCCTATGAGATTTTACATGTATACTGATTGGTCTACATAGGACTGAGGGTCAAGAACATCAAGGAGGAAGGGGCCCCATATTCTCAGAGGAACAAGTGAAAGCTTTTGTAAACATGGTTTTGGCCAATAATGCAATACGAACAAACATCCTCAATGACCACACATTTTCAATAATGTCCATCAGGTCTCTCTATGAACACTTGGGGAGAATTCTTAAAAAACATTACATACAGATGAAACAACTCTACCGAATGCAAGTTGAAAGAAGTCTGAGAGATTAGAAAACCAGCAGCACGAATATGTGAAGGTAAGTAATGTACACTCAATGTTGTGCATTGCAAAAAGAACCTTTTTACGTGTAAATTTATAAGTCCTGAACTAAACAATGTTGTCTTTTTTTCCCAGAAAGTGTTGCAAATGGTAGCAATCTTGCATGAATTTATCTGCAAATTGTCAGGCTGCGTTTAACTTGACAAAAGAAGAGGGAGAAAAATCATTGGCCACAGAACTATTTTTGACTGTCCTTGGTGTGCGGTACTGGTCTTGTGTGTTGTGTTTGCTCAGTATATTCATGTACGTATTTATAACCCTGACTATCATTAGAAAAGAAGAAATATTAAAACAGTTATCAGAGTTGTCAGTCACAAAAACTTGAATTACCAAAATAAACACTACCCTGACACCATCAGTATTAAATTATTAATGGTGGAAAGTGACAGTATATTTACTCAAGCACTGAACTTAAATACAATTTCAAGTTTATTGTACTTCAGATTTTACTAAAATCATTTTATGCTATGAAAAGCTTATGCTTATGAAATACAATACATTGTTCAAGACCAAACCAGACATTCCTAACCCTTCTGTTTTGCAACCCTTTAAAACAAAGTAGTGGTGTCTATATCTGGTTAGCAGTTTCACCAAAGAGAGATTTCCCCTCTAAACTTCCCATTTAGCTTAATTTAAATAATTGTTTTAGGTCAGATGATCCAATATTTCACAATAAAGGGCTTGGAGAGAAGTCTAAATGAATACAAATTCGTGGAGCAGAACTATTCTTTCCTACTCCATTGATCATCTCATATATATATATATTGCATGGCACCTGTATGTTTACTGTATTTTATCGTACTGGATGACTGACTGGAAGCAGTGATGTGAAACGAGAAGCTCAGTGACTGTAACACACTGTAAATAAAGTAAAAACAGCAAAAAATGCAAAAAGAACACGCAATCACCTCCCGTTGATTCATTTCTTTCATACAGTTTTTCGCTGTCGTTTTTAGGTACATTTTTCAAATCATCAAGTAAGTTAATTTTTTCTTCAAAACAATTCGTCCCTACAGTCTATGAACATGCCAGTGCCGAATGGTCATTGTTCACAAAAAAGCCATATTGTCAATATATGGTATAAACTATGACTGAGGTTTTGATGACAATGATTGAAAATACACAAGGCTGCCTATTTTCTGTACGCCATATATCATTTCAACAGAAGAGTTACACATTACTGTATGTGGGAGATGATGGCAAGAGTATGGACAGGTTTTACATTTACTGTTTGTACTGTCATTTCTTGACAGACCATGTCATTGCGATACAGAAAAGAAAAGCACACGACTGTTTTGCACCACTGCATAGCATAAATAAAAATATACAAAACTGGTTCAACCATTTTGCACATTCTGTACGCCTAGATCATTTGAGGGGTAAGACTATTCAACAGAGAACCAGTAACACATTTTGATCAACTTGACAAAAGCAATTGATAATGTAGAAAACAGCAGACATTTGTACATAATCACTTGCAGGAATGTGTTAAAGCATATGCGATTTGTTTAAAAGAAAGAGCGATTGCTTTAATGATCTGCCCAAGTGACCAGATGATGTGGAGGTGGCACAAGAAGTTTTGAGAATTTTAATTCGGATCACAGAAATGTACCAAAGCTACTGAGAAAAACGGTAAAGGCTGTGCTTCCTCTTACTTTGTGCGTACACATTAAACAAGTGCACATTTCGAAACTCCTATTGTTCACACAAGTGCTGTGGCTGCACTGCATCGAAAGTGAAAGAAACTATGAAATGCTAAATTCATTTGTTCACTCAGCCACTTCAATTAAAAAGTCACCAAACTACTTCCTGTTAGTTATGTGGGTGTCTGCAAGCTGCAGTCAAGAGTTAGGACTCTGTCAGGAGTATATAAGGCGACAATGTGTTCCCCTGAAGGAGAAGTTGTAATTACTGAATGAAGATAGATAGATAGATAGCTAGATAGATAGATGTGGTTTTACCTTTGCGAAGTCTCGAACATCAAACAGGTCAAAGGCCTCAAACAGTTCATTCTTTTTTAGATGAAATCTCTCCTGACAAACTCCCAGAAATGTCCGGATATTCTTCAGGCAAAGGAACTACAAACAAACAGAAACACAAACATTACTTTACTTTTACTGAAATTATTAATAAATTAGTTGACCAACTGAACCTTTATCAGTTACAGTTTAGGTAATTTATAAGAGAACAAGACACAGGTTTTTGAAACTGTACTTTCTACTTCAGCTAAATGCTAACATGAGCACAATGACAATATTAATGTTTAGCAGATATAAGTATTGGGTAAAGTTAAATTTTGTCCTGATGATTGTGCCAAGGAAAAGTCAAGGCATTACCAAAGTAATTACAATCTAATGACAATCCATCTTATAATTGACAGGATATTTCATTCTGGACCAAAGTGGTGGTTCAACCGACCAACTAACCGACAGACAAACATGCCTCTAGAATGGCTAAAAACAAAAAGACAAAAAAACTAAAGGAAGGCTATTTTTCACAGCTGTTCCCAAATCATGAATTTTATCTGTAAGGGTATGAGACAGATTCACTGACATGATAAATTCCATTAAACATTAAATAAATACCTGTGGCGAGATATACAATTAGCAAAAACAACCTTCAAAAACATTGACATTTACAAATTAGGCTAAACATTTAAAAGACAAAAATGTAATACAAACAAATAGAAGATGAACATAACACACAATAAACGTGTAAAGCTGGCACTTATAAAGCACATACAGAAAGTTTTAGCATTACAAACACAGATTTCAAACACACTTGATATATATTGTTGAACATTGTAAGATCAAAGTACTGTTAAATATCATGTTGTCATTGTTGTTTGTCTAAGAAGCAGATGGTTTAATTTTCTAGCATTAAGGTACACAGGCACCTTGTGAACACAAACATTTGCTATTCTTATAGACTATCTTAAAGACCATGTAAATGCTGCTCAGCCACATGACCATAAACAGCAATGAATCCAACGTAATGAAATGTTTGATACTAAAAGAAGCAGAACACATTTTATGACTAAAATATAGCTACAAAAGCAACCACAGAGAGCGCAGCACACATTGTGATTGACATGAGGGTCAGACTTCTGCCGTTTACATAACTTCCTGAACCAGCAGCTCATGCTCGGGCTTTCTGCTTCGGCTCAGCAGTGGGAAATGCGGAACTCTAATTTGAGAAAAGGGGAAATGTTGAGTTCTACCTGATACTGCTACACTTCACATCACTGTTGGGAGCTCATGTTAACATGCAGACATACATGGGCACATGCAGCAGCAAACCTTATTGCGAGAACACAGAGACGATCCTCTACTTGTGTAATGCCATCTGGGTTGTGTGTGTGTGTGTGTGTGTGTACACGTCAGAGTAGAGCCCTGTTTTCTGTTCATCATCGGATGTGTCTTCACCGCTCTTGACCTCATCGGATTTCCCAGAGTTTCACATGCACGTGAGAAAGCACATTAACGCCGGCCAAGTTGCATAGACCTTTAAGACATCATGGTGAGTCCTATCAGATTTGATTCAAGGACTTCCCTTCAGACATGTAGGCCAACCCTTCTTTGTCACTCTCTCGTTCTCATATCTTTCTTGTATCTTTCTCATGTCTTTATCACGTCCCCTCTATCTCTCTGTAACCTCAGACATAACCCATCTTGTTGTTCATCTTACTGCTGGTCAGTAAGATGGAAAAAGTCCATGATCCAAGACATTTGTTTTTATTGTGGATCCACATCCAGATGAACCTAGGAAAGATTTCTAAAGGCAGTAGTAAATAATGATAACTATGCTTATTCAATTCTTGGTGATAGTTAGATGAGAAGATGGATGCCACTCGCACGTCTGTGCTTCAAATATGCTGTAGCCAGCAGCCGGTTAGCTTAGCATAGCACAAAGACTGGGAACAGGGGAAAACAGCTAGCTTGGATGTGTCCACAGGTAACACAATCCACCTACTGGCACCTCCAAAGCTAAATGATTAACAAGTTTTATCTTGTTTTTTAAAGCTGTGCAAATCCTGAAATGTAAATACAACAATTTGTTTTAAAAGGGGTTTATGTGTTGGGCCATATCTTGGATGAGTGACAACAGAAATGTTCTGCTCACGATCAAGAAATATAATAATAGATATTAACTGTGTAGGCTATATATAACCTCTATATAACAGAGTGGTG
>JAPMOB010249553.1:0-16021 GCA_029875015.1 Lepomis gibbosus
GGAGGAGGAGGGGGAGGAGGCCACTGGCAAGGTGGTGGGATGAGAGGAGGAATAGGCGGAGGGGGTTTGGGTGGGTATGGGCCAGGGGCGGACCCCCCGGGGCTCTCAATGCCCTCCTCTGTCGCCCCCCACTCCCATCCCCACAGGAGGGACCGCCAGGCCTTCTCAATGTACGAGCCAGGAGCGGCCCCCGGCCCCACGGCCCATGGTCCCCCAGCCCTGGACTCCCTGGCAGCACGCCTGCAGCCCCTCAACACACCCAGCGTAAGTTAGAACTCCCCCGGCCCCTTGAACTTCCCACCTTCCTTTGGGTGGCCCTGATTGGCTCTCTTTGGCCTGACTGATGGCCGATAATCCGATCCTGATCACTCTGTTTCCTTTCAACTTTTCTCTTACCCTGCATCTCAGTTCCCGATCCTTCTCTTTGAAAGGTCCAGTTGTGCATGATCCCCATTTAAATGTGAGTGTGATTTGTCTGAGAACAACACGACCTCAATCTAAGATTTTTAGCTCCATGAAGGGGATGTGCATAAGTGTGACGTTGACGGAGAAGGATGGAAAATAGGGATTGTGTTGTCTGTTTGGTTGCCTGGTGACGCCTCTGATTTATCCGCACTCTAGCCTGCTCTGCAACCTTTGACCTTTTTACAGTTTCAACCCTTTTTTGACCTCCCAGCTTTCCAGCTTCTGGACAGCTGCATAATTTAGGACTTGCTATGATCTCACACACACACACATAAAGGGAAGGAAATTTCAACCACTTATATTATACAGCAGCATTTAGCCTATAGCAGCATCTATGAACAGTATGCAAACACACCACCACCACTCACCACCTCTCACCACTGCTGTCAACCTTTCTATGGAAACTTCCATGGAGTCGTGTCCAATTCACCATCTTTGTACACCAAGATTTACCTGTTTGTCTGTTTTCTGTCTGTCTGTCTTTTCACCTGTCTGTCCCTCGCTCACTGCAGTGCAGCCATGCATCCTCTGGATGTAAGCATTCTGTCTGTCATTGCCTTGTTTGCCATTTCATCAAATGTAGGATTCCCTCACATTCAACTATACACCACTTCTGCTTGTTATGCATCTAATAATGGAGATCAACATTAGTGTAAAACACATGTAGTTGTTTTAGATGCTCTGTGTGATGTGTAGCTGTTCATCACCAGTTAGTTTAGCTGACAGTGTTGTTTGAATTGCAGTGTTGGGTAGCTATAGAGAGTAGTGTTGATGGGATGACGTGAGCTGCCGAGTTGATCTGGCGCTGCTCTCACTGGCTCATTCATCTTGGTTTTCCTGCTGTTTATAGAAACATCTCTTCTCTCTGTCCCCACACTCTTTTTGCCTATTTCTTCATCCATCTCTTTCTGCTAATCTTTCATCCCCTTCTCTATCCCCGCATCTCTTTCTCCACTTGTCTTTATCCCTTCATCTCTCTCTTCTTCTCTCCGTCCTTGTGTTGCCCTCTTTTCACAGGTAAGGAAGGGTGGTACAGGGGGTCCCGCGCCATATGGTGGCCAGCATCTGTCTGGATCTACAGAGATGGGCAGATACATGGTGAGCTCTTACAGTTTTTGATTCTAGACGGATCGTATGTCCTTCATGATGTCGAACACAGTCTGTTTAGGAAGTTGACATTATCAGCTTACAATGTTTCGTCTCCTATAGTACTGCAAGGGCTCCTATCCTGTATTTATTTTTTTAAAACTCATTTTTGTATTGGGTTGAATTTGCTATAAGATACGGGGGGATAACAGTACAGAACATAAGCCTAATAGCAACAGGGTAGGTCAGTGAGTCATGCTGGTATCATTTGTACAATGAAAAAGACAGTGCCAGATTGAGGAGTAGTTGCATTCCGGTCCGTGTCCATTTCTCTTATACATTTTCCTGTTAGATCAGTTCAGGGAGAAAGTTAGCTTTTCCGTTTTATATATTTCATTTACAATTCCAATCCAATCCCCTACTGTTGGATGCTCTTTAGAAAGCAACTTCCTAGTTAAAGCATGTTTACTAAATGCTAACATTATTTTAATCAAATATTTATTAATAGTTTAATTGTGAATGGGATAGTTCCAAGATATATAGTACAAATCATACTTAATACCAAAACCCATTAGTAAATGAATCTTTTCTACTATATCTATCCAATAAGGCCGGATAGTTAGGCAGTCCTAGAAGATGTAGAAGTGATCCGCCTGAGAGTTTCCACTTTCCCTCCAACAGTGACCCCACTTAGGCAGACCCTTCTGAATTTGTTTTATTTTTCAGAGTAATAAAGAATCTAATCATATTCTTCTATGCAAATTCTCTCCTGATGTCTTGAACTCAAAGTGCTCAGCTGTGTTTTACAAATGTTCAGCCGGTCCTCTGCTGAAATGGTTACTTTAGCTTCTTTCTCCCTTTTGGTTTTAATGTAAAGTGTGGAATTCCCATTATGCAAGCACGAATAGAGTCTAGCAAGCAGTTTTCTGTTGAGTTTAGATTTACACGTATCAATCAAGATGTTAAATAGGTTTGTGTTAACATTCGTCTGTTGTCTTTATGTTACTGTAGTAACTTTTATCTGAAGGTATCTAAAGAAGTCTTGCTTTTTTAAGTAATACTTATCTTTTAAGTTTTTGGAAACGATTTAATCCCATGTTATCAGAAATCAGACAGTATGTTGTAATGCCTCTTGGGGACCAAATGTCTTTTCTATCCTGCATTTATATTACAAAAAACCCTCTCATCATCCTGTTACAAAGATAAAGAGTCTTCCCTTTCCTCATATTTAGCTGCAAATGGAAACATCCCAAAATTATTTTAATTTTTCAGAGAAGCAACCATGATTCATCTTTATTCAAAAGATTCAAAACTGCCGATTTACCACTAAGTGGATTTCTTGTTGAAATCACGGGAAACAAATGATTGAACTATGTGGGAGGATGTGTCCATTACGCTCTGCAGGAGTGAGCAGCAGGAGGTTTGAAGACGTGGGTCATAATGGCACTGATTGTTGCTGCGCTTCCCTCCCCAGGTCCCTAAACCCGAGAAGCACGGCAGTGGCACTGACAGTGACTATGACAACACACAAACGTACGACCTCTCGCTAAGGTCAGACCCACTGTACACACAAGGATGAGTGTGTTTGGAGATAGTTTTAATAATTGCTAGTAGCAAATACCAATTATTTCCTATGTTGTTTCATATTTTAGAATTGTATTCTGAAACCAAAGATGAACCCTCAAGACAAAATGAGTTCTGACATTAAAGCCAAAAGTTGTTATGATATATAATCGAGATTATTAAGCATGTGCTTAAATATTTTGTCATTAAATTACCTTTAGAATTAGTTCTCAAAATGTATATTCAAATCACTTAGCCTTATTTGCTGTGGTTTTGTGTTTTCTTACTTTGTAGTACTATACATCTGGACCAAACACAGATATGGAGGTTACTGATTCAGCAGTTGTTATTGAGAAATACAGGACAAAAAGAGGGCATTCTCTTTAGGCTGTTGAATAGTTAGTGTTGAGATGCTAAAGTCCCAGACTAATAAATGTCCTCTGTGGCAGTCAGCCCTCTGCTTTAGTCCAAGGTGTGAATTAAGTCTATGTGTTCCATTTGTCAGTATGGGGCGCAGCAGTGAGGAGGAAGGGCGCGGGGAGCCTGAGGAGGGAGGAGGTGGGGAGGCAGTGGATCCAGACCCCACCCTGCCCTGCACAGAGGATGTCATACTGAAAACTGAGCAGGTGACCAAGAACATCCAGGAGTTGCTCAGGGCTGCTCAGGAGTTCAAACACGACAGGTAATACAGCCACCTCAGAGATTGATACTTTCTGTTGCGGTCTTTGAATGAAGCTTCAACAGTCTGTAATCATGTATTATGATGTCATCACCCTAAAACAAAGTTCTTAATTTGCTCCTCAGAGATGCAGGGTGCAGTGTTGTTCGATATCGTATTTCAGTCACTGTGTTTTCCTGACATCTGATGCAAAGATGTCAGGCTCAAACTAATTTCCTCCATTCACGAGAGTGGGAACAAATCAGACTCTAGTAACTACCGTGCCATCTGTGTCAGCATTTGTCTAGGTAAATTATTATTCTGTAGTGTTCTAAATAAAATAAAACAAGATTTTCATGAAGAATACGCCATCTTAAGTAAAAATCTAATTGGCTTCTTCCACAAACATGTAAATATCCTTCATATTTTCACAGACTTCTACTCTTGTGTTATGTACAATCTGGTTAAATCAATGTGCTTTTAAAATTGGAGACAAACTGAAATCCTTACCCAGAGAACAGATGTTTGACAGGGTTGCCACTGAAACCCGACTTTATTTAATGTGTATAATGAACTTGCTGTTCAGTTGAATCAATGTGCTGCTCCTGGCTTCTCCCCTCTAGCTGGAGATCTGTGTGGTGTGTGGTATCTGTTTTATGCCGATGACCGTGTTCTACTATCAGCTACTGAACAAGGACTAAAGCAACAGCTGGACATGGTAGAAAAGTACTGCCGCGAGGAAAACACAAGTCATGATTTTTGAAAGACGCCACAGGTGTCAGGAGGACAAATACCAGTTTACCATAAATAGTCAGATAATTGAAAATAGTATGGTATACCTACCTTTGTCTAACAGGATTGGGGAGTTTAAACATGGCAGTAAATATTGTAAAAGACAATATATATAATATTACAATATTTATATTGTAAAAGAAAAAACTTGAAGAGCTCTAAATGCAATTAAGAGAAAATGTTATTTGCAAATTCCATTTCAAATTTTGATTAAAATTTAAAATTCAAAATTTGATAGTGTCATTGCGCTGTGTGGTAGTATCAACAACAATCTTTACATGAAGAATTCTGCACGTACATTTTACAAATACAGCCCACCAGACGCCCTCCATTCCAATGTCCCCCAGAGCCATCTTCTTTTTTTGTTTTGTTTTTATCGGAACTGTTACATTACCTGGTGAGTGCAGTTGTTCGGGTTGCTATGTTGTCTAACTCAGAGTCAGAGAATGGCCACTGTTGTGGGGTTTCAAAGTTGTGCACACTTGATGGTACGATTGTACAGACGTTTATTAAAATGTCTCAAAGCATAATGTAGTAACAGACAGCCTTGTTGCCTCCAATCATCTTGTGAGCTACTAATTAAAAAAATAAATGTCTCCCCACTTTAGCTTTGTTCCATGTTCTGAGAAGATCCACTCCGCTGTCACTGAGATGGCCTCACTTTTCCCCAAAGTAAGTTTCCCCATACTCATGTTTCATTTCTCCCTTGGTGCGTTCCTTTCTCTTTCTTTGTTTGGCTGTCGCTCTCTTTATCTTCTTCAATATGTTTACGTCCTCCACCCATCCACCGCATGATTTGAGTTCTGGTTCCCTTCATTTCTCCGTAGCGCCCGGCGTTGGATGCAGTCCACTGCTCCCTACGGCTGTTGGCTTCCAGTGCCTCGCGGTTGCAGGTGGAGTGCCGTAAGGCGGCGCCCTCGGAGCCTGGGGCCCCTGCGGTGGACTACCAACTCCTTACCCAGCAGGTCATCCAGTGCGCCTACGACATCGCCAAGGCTGCCAAGCAACTGGTCACCATCACCACTCGTGAGAAGAAGCAGTGACCCAACAAAATGCATGGGCAGAGAGGGAAGAGGGAGACAGGACGGATCGATGCACGGGTGGACTAAGAGGGACGGGAGGGGCTTCTAGGAGAGGAAGAACGAGGGGGAAAAGATGATCACACTATAGGTGGGAGGACGAGGGAGGGGGAGTGATCGAGAGAATGATGGGCAAGATGAGGGAAGGAAAAGTTTTGAATATGCATGGGATGAAAGCACAGAGGAATGGTTGGTAAAAACACTACAGAGGACAGAGAAAGGAAGAAATCCACAATTGTGGAAGTGAAAGTAGGGAAGGCCGAGAAGAAGGATCCAACATGGAAACTAAAGCCTGCTGCGACCTAAATGAACTGTTGGAATCAGATGTGTATGATAAACTACTCAAACGGCGAGAAGCTTACGTGAAATACAACGGTGGCGATGTACAGTGCACTGGCTCCTGAGATGTTACCGCTTTATTTATTCTCACCTGCCACTCGTCATCCCTCCCTCTCCCTGTTTACCTGAACTAGGGAGGAGGTGTGTGCAGCGAGAGAGGGAAGTAGATAGGCCGACCATGACAATACTCCACGCCATCTCCGTCCCTCGATTCCCCTCTGGTCCGCTCCTCTACCACCGCCACCCTCCTGCCTCTCTCTCTCTCCTACCAGACATAGGCCCTCTCTGTCTCCTATCCCGTCCCAGACAGGATGAGCTTGCGGTGCAGAGAGGGAGCTCCACCCCACTCCACGTCCCACCCAGGCTCTCAGATGCTTCCTCCTGGGTCAGCTTCTGCAAGGGGGTTCCAGTTTCTCTCACACCTGATTACCCCCCTGTTGTTGGTGGTACACAGCATGATCTGGCATGTTTTAATTTCTTTCCTCTTTCACCTTTTTCTTTTTCTTTTGAACATGCAGATTGGTTTGGTCTGCACCTCTGAGGACAAAAATGACAAAACACTTACACTGGAATAATTGTGATTTATTGTTGTTGTTTACCATGACTATTGTTTTTGTTTTTTTTGTATTGATATTTTTACTGGCTGTCATCTTGATTTAACTGTTTATGTATGTTTATTTACTGTCTGAAATATGATTCTCATTTAGTGGAATAGGGAGACAGGTGGGGAGTATGTGCTCAACCTCTTACTGGGATTTAAGTAAACATGCACACAGACATACACATCTAAAAGAAATAACCTGTGAAATGTTCCTCAACATTTTTCAAGCACTCCTTTTCTGGGGGTGATAGTTGAGTTTTTTGTTTTGTTTTTTAATGTGATATATCCTGTAGTCTGCCAAGGGGGTTGATCAGTTGCCAAAGGTGGAGAGGGCGTTGGGGGAACATTTTAATTTTGGTTTAGATTTTCTGTCACACCAACAGCCCCTTTGTGCACGATGACAGGACCTGTATCAAATTGCTCTTTCCGTGTATCCTCACCTCAACTGTCCTTTGGGGCTTGATTTGTCTTACAATTTGTCTCATCTAACAGAGCCAGTGGAATCATCTCAGAATCAATCCCATATTCATTTTTTGATGTGCCAAGCAGGATAATAAAATCACTTGGTCCAGTCTGTGTACGAGGATTAACCCTCCCCACTACCACTACCACCTTTAAAGCAGTATTTTATTTACATGGCGTCTGTGCTCCCACAGCAGCCATCGATTTGCATGCATGTTAACAAATGTTCGGGTCGCATTACGTTGATACACATAACTGGGATGTTACAGTAAAGCTTTAAGTAGTCCTGTGAAAAGATCTAGCAACCTGGAAAGTAAACATGGTGGGAGATACCGCATCATTTCATTTGAGAAATTGTGCTCATTTGAAATGGATTTAGCCACCTCAAGTGTGCTTGATTCAGTTTGCCAATGTATTATTTCCACTTTTTAGACTGTCTGGCAAGCACACTCAAGCCCACCGAATGATTCTCCGTCACGGCCTGCTGATCTGGGCCACAGAAGTCACTTCTAGCTCACTGTCTCTGAACTCTGCCAATGGGGAGAGAGCATTGGGAACAATTTTGTTTGTGTTATTTTGTTTTTTTCTTCTTCTCAAAAAGATTGCGCACTTAGCCTCTGCCGTAGGTTTAAAGCTTGTTGTACTGTGCCGAACAAATGTGGTCATATCTGTAACAATGATGTAACAATGATGAACAAGGATGCAGGTGGGACGTAAGAAGTATTTCCCAGCTGCCAGGAGGGCCGTCCTCTTCTGGTTTAGAGTCACCTCTAGCCCTTCTCCAATGATTGTGACACAGGTTTCTCAAAGTGTTTGTGGCTTTTGGTTGGTTGTGCTTGCATTGGTCTATTCTATAATCATGCTCATCTGCACATTCAGTTTACTCACCGGACAGTGACCTCATCCTTCACACGGCGGTGGCGTTGCAATTTTTCTCTTGTATTGCTGCCTTGTGGAAAGAAGCAATTAGACCTTAATTAGCCCCAGACACTTTGATGGGTTGATGCTAGACCACCTTCAGCACTTCTCTGTCCACTTTATTCATGTTTTGCCCACCCACCCACATGCACAGATGTCTCTGTAGCGGAGGTTGAGTTGTGTGCTCTGTTCCCTGTCAAAACTAGTCATATCCAGAAGGATCATGAAATGTATCATTGTTTGATATTGAATGCCTTTGGACATCATTATCCTCTCCTGTTTGGCTGGCTGAGTTACAGTGATGTTGTACTGACTGTTGGAACAACAGCAATACTACACACACGCACGAACACACGGGGCGAGATGAAAAGCTTGTCCCTTCAATCATAATTGCCCAATTTTTAGACTAGAGCCATATATATGAACATATATTTTCATGCTATATTTTATATTAAGCTATATGTTAGGGTTATGTCTGCCGGATATTTATGTCTATTTGTTGGCACAAGTGGGCTTCAGGCTACGGGACCTATTCACCAAATCTTCATTCATCTCTTTACTCTTGACACCAATGTACTTGTAGATATTTTAAGTCTTGTGAGTATGGTTATCCTGTGGTATTACCCTCTTATGTAGTTATATTGTACATATTAACGATCCTACTAGAATCCACAGGAAGCGAAGAGTGAAAACAGTTTGATGTAGGCGATTACTCAACGGTGTGGTCTAAGTTGCACTATTTTCAAACACCAGCTGGGTGAAGTAGGATCTACGTTATGTACTGCACTCTCCCAAAGGTCTTAGTTCAAGTACATTAGGTGCAGGACGCAGGGTTTGATTTGGGATTGGACAATAGGAAAGGTCTGAAGCGCACTTTGGCTTAGCACTACAGTCATCTCAAAATGGCGGGAGAAGGGTCTAAAATGCACATGGCCTTGTCCTTATCGGAGTTAGTAAGACACTACGTAGGGTGCCTCTAGTGTGAATGTTAAATGCTTCTGTCAGTTCATGTCCAACACACTTTATACACACACACCTCCATCATGTCCAAAATTCAGCACATGCTTTCTGACATAAAACACACACCCTCAACTTATCAGTTGGACCAAGCCTTGTACAAGTACAAACTTTACATTTGAAGCCAGTGAATTATACACACACTTCTGATACTCAGCCTTTGGCAGTGCACTGTGGCCTGTACTGTTGCTGACCCCGTGTTTCTTTACAGCTCTACACTTGGGAGATGGGTGTTGGGAGAGTTATCTTTTAACAGAAGATGTTAAAAAATGTATAAAGTAGAGAAAACAATGACTTAAAAAGGTCAATCGTAATGGAAACTCATAAGCTGTACATTTGTAATAAAATAGTAAAACAAGTTTGTTGTCCTGGATCTCATTGCATTTAGTTTCTTCTTAATTTTTGGATGCTCACTCTAAGGGACATGTGTGTATTTACATCTCGGTGTGTTTAAGAACAGTTTCTGTCAAGACCGAGTCCCCAAACCTTTCAGTATTAAGGGCAAAATTTGAATGTTTTTTTTAGCAAAGAGAAAGAAAAACTGCATCATAATTATATATAACTTACTATATATAAGGTGCATAACAGCAACAAGTATATATTAGTATTGAATCAAATCACACAGTAGTCAGAAGTACAAAAACACAATGATTTTATAAACACAGAAAACTTTGCTTGCATAATTTTTATCAGTACTGATACCTGAATTAAAAGTTTTGTTTTATGCCATAATTTTTTTTTCCTAAATTTGATGTGTAAAGGTTTTTCATTCTAAGATGATTACATTATGCCCTTTACTAATTATTTTGCTCTGTTTAGCTGGTTCAGCCAGCTCTCAGTTTCCTAATAAAGATGTCCAGTCCACTGCTGGTACAGCAGCTTTTATTTCTTTATATTTAAGTTCTACAAAAACGGATTACCTCAAATGAAGATAGAGTTACAATTTGACCACCACAGCATTTAGAATCAATATGATGAGAAGACATATTTCAGCCTTCAAACAAATAGCCATCATTTTATTGTAAATGCAGATTTCTTCCTTCTAAAGATGCAAGATAAAGAAGCCAATATACAGGTATCAGTGACCAAGAAAACTTTACAGTCCAGAAATTCCAAAGATAAGTTTGAGGTTATCTAAAAAGTTTTTCCATTACATACATGTATGTCATCAGATTTTTTAGACTCAAATATTGATATTGTTATCAGCCTTAAAATCCAGCCACTGGTCCGTCTGTAACTGGTCAGATGCAAATATTTGCTTATGTAAGTTAACATCCATCAGAGAGCTATTTCAAACAGCAGTCCGCACACTCAACACTTCTGTCAAGGAATTTATTGTCTTTGTACATCATGTCCAAAAATACCTTCAAAATACAGCCATTCACATGTTCGTACCACTGATTACAGCACACAGCGTTGCTTAGAACAGCAACTTACATATTCACATACCAAACTCACAGGTAAAAGCAACACGATATTACTCTAAAAACTACTTATAAAAATAAAATGCAGACAAAATGTAAACACAATAAAAACAATCATCGGGTAGAAAAACTATCAAGACCTGAACTGGAGACTTTATATTGATTAAATGGAGTGAGCAAAATGAGGCCTATACACTGTGCGATGTGCAAGAGAATAGAGTATAATCAGACAAATGTTTTAAGATGTCGTACAATTATTTTACATTTGTGGTAATAAAACCTGAAGGGTTTTTTGGACTTTTTTAAGTGCTATGTTTATGGTGATGTCCTGAGTGGTCAAAGGACTGATCCAGATATATATACATATATATACAGTTTATATTCTTTGATGGTTGTTATTTGGGAAATGTATTTTTGGACTACTGCTGCTTCATCTGTGTTCTGGATATATAAACACTCACTTTGGATAGTTCAATTTTTTTCTGTTCTCCTTTTCATGGCTTCCTTCACAAGAAGACAGAGGCCCTGTTTACACATGGCATTAACATGCGTCTTGGGTGATCCGATCACAGTGGACAGCTACAGGTTTGACTGCACTGAAGATGTATTGAAGACGCATGTAGATGCGATCACAGACCATATTCGGAGGTGGTTTGGGCCTCATATGGCCACATTCTTTTAGCAGTGTATACCACCTACTCAGCTGACATCCTCTGCATAAGTGGAAGTACATAGTCATTTGCAACAACAGCGCCATATTTAAGTGCAAAACAACAAGAACAAGCAACAACACGCACTGGTAGCTAGGAGAACCAGTTTACATCCTTAGCACAGGAGCTTTGGCCCACTAATAGGACCACTAGCGGCATGGCTAACTAAGCTAACTAGCTAATGGCAGTTAGCAGTGACTTTACAAACAAGTAAGGCTATTTGTCCATCAGGAAACAACTCTATAAAGTATGATCCAGTTTCACCCAAATCAGGGAATAAAGTTATAAAGTTGTGTTTTTGTACAGGAGTAAGGCCCAGCCCCCGGACACACCCTGTCCTGGCAGTATGTATTGTTTTCCCAATCGAATTTTAGCTTCATTTTTGGTCGGATCAACAGTAAATTCATCAAATTCATGTTTAAAACCACAGCACATTTGGTTGTCGCAAATAGAAATTATGTATGTGGTAATTGCATAGAGCAGGGAAGTGAGATCCGACATCCAAGTGGTCACTCGAGACGCATTCTAATGCCATTGTAAACAGGGCCATACATACTGATGTCATGTCCAATCTACTGTATGCTATTTAAAGGAGTATAGCAGGGCTCGGCAAATAAGTCTGAAATTAGACCAAATTTTTTTCAAGCCGTTACGTGGCGGGCCACAACTAAGTCAAATTACTTCAAATCACTGGACACGTGTGCACATTTAGCTCAGTCGGTAATGTGCAGGACTGCCATTGGGAGGGGTGTATAATCGATCCCAACATACTGTGGATATTTTTTTTCTACCTTGTTAAACAAATTGATTATAAGGACACTTTTGCAAATGCTCACAACAAAGCATGCTGCAGTGTGTACGCGTTCCAGCATTTGAGCTGCATTCACAAACCTACTGATGCTTATTTTTATTTCCCTGAGGAAATTCAGGGGACTGACAGCTTTTTCAGAGGTGTTTCATGTAAGCCAAAAAACTCTTTTGAATGGCCTTCAGAACTTTTCAAAGTAAATGCTCTCAATAAACCCGACATAAAGCATTGCTGCAAAAAATGTTTTGCATTTTGGAGGCAAAATAAAAGCGCAGGAACACAATCACCTAAGAAGAAGTGATCATGTGAGTAACTGTAGCTGTCATGACTGAGATCTATTTCAGCACCAGCTGCTATCAATGTATTTATTTTTTATTTTTCTGCTATTAAAGCAATCTGGTCATGTGCCAGACAATATTGCTGGTGGGCCAGTTCTGGCCCACGGGCCGCCTATTGCCCTATTGCTGCGCAACCCATGTCTAATTTGTCACAGTCCAGTTAATTGACAGCCAAGCTGTTGCCAACATTGTGGGGACACAAAGTCTTGAGACTTGGATGCATTCTTGGGGATAATGTCTTAATTTTTCTATGGATATTCATCTGAGCTGGAGGAGCTGGGCAGAAGAACACACTCCTGTCTTCTGCCCCTTTTCCGCCTCCTCTTTGCAATTCGTAGCCTCCTGCTGATCACATCTGCAGGACACACACACAGATAAACACAACATGTTAATGAAACTGCTTTAAAATATAAAGCAGTGTGTTAATTAGCAGGATCGCTTAAAAGTTAGGACATATGCAAAGGAAGAAGTGATTAGTTAAGTTAACATGATCAAACTAGTTCACAGGATTGGTCAGAGGATCAAAACATCTCTCTGATGACTGAACCTTCTGTGGTCCACCTACCTGCCACACTGTCGTAGTCCTGCTGTGGGTCGTGCCAGTAAAGACTGGGCATGGTCCGCCAGTGACGGTACAAGCGTGTGTGAAGCACTGAGAGGGTCAGCAGCACCAACAGGAAGCCCAGTGCTGCTGCTGCCCACACTGCCTCGTCTGACCTCGGGGTCCTCGGCAACCCCTTGTTTATAACAGCGGCCCGGACCTGGGCCCCTGAGTTCTTGCTGCAGTCACAGTGTTCGCCTTCTTTGCAGCCGTCACAGTCTTGGCTGTTGGGCAGGTAGGTGGCTGGCTGTGTGTGCTGGTGTTGTTGTGGCTGGGTAGGAGACTTCAATTGCGGTTTGGAAACAGAATCAAAGCCTGTCTTTTTACTTTTGCTGTGCGAGTGTGTGTCACTGTGTGTTTGTTTATGTTCCAACTCTCTCTCTTTAACATCTACTGTTTCATTATCCTTAACCATGGCGCCTGCTGTGTTGTCTTTATCAGAGTGTTTCACTTTGGGGTCCACCTCTTCCACAATGTCTACAACAGAGTCTTTATCCTTCTGTCTGGATGAGTCTGTACCTTCATCTTTGGAACTGAGGGTCAGGGCTTCAGGCCTGGAGGTATGGTCATGTTCACTGTTCACGCCATCTGCAAGAACATCCAACCCAGCAGAACGGTTTGGGTTTCTGAGGGCAGGCTGTTGTGATGTCGTCTGTAGCATTAGTCTGCTTTTCTGAGACTCAGACGCCACGAATCCTAAATATTCAGCTCTAAGTGAAGTCGGAAACATATTTGACCCCAAAGTTGTGGGCCTGGGTTTAAGGCTCTGATTGATACTTTGGATTTTAGACTGAGAAGGAGCTTTCCTTGGACCAGGATGATCTGAGAGAGTCCTTTTCCCTGGATGAGAGTCTGCTGATGGTCCAAGTGTACTGTTGTTGTTCTGGGCATTCCCTGTCCTGTTGAGGGTGGTTATGTTGGTCTGGTTAGACAGAAATCTGGACACCCGAGTTATTGTGTTTTCACTCTCGCCGTCAGCCTTAACATTGCCCCATTTTTCTCGAAAGGCGGCTCTTATCTGCCTGCTTTTGCCTTCCTTTTTAATTTTTTTCAAGCTATTCTTCATCATGTTGGACTCCAGCTCTTTTTCTATCGCTCCATTCAGCAGAGAAGAGATGGTCTGCTCACAGCATCGCCTCAGATCCTCCTGGGGATTTATAGTAACACTTACTTAGAGACATTTTAAAAGACTACTGAACTGACTCTTGTTGGCTGCTTTCATTGTAGCGCATGTAAAATTCGTGATAATTAACACCATGTAAACAAATAAGCAAAGTCATCAGTCAAGTCTCCAAACCTTCATCTTTGCAGAGTGTTTCTCTGGATGTGCATGTTGTTCTCGGTGCTGCTCAGCTGACCAGGTTAACAGCAGGTTGTACTTCCCGCTCTGGCTGACACTGGCGCACTCATTTCGTGTGGATGTTGTGGTCTCCAGCCAATCACACACCTCTGTGGAGGCCATCGTGGACAGCTCTAAGGTGCGACCCCAGGACACTAAGGCTATTGGCTGAACACAAAGAAAGCAGTGCCCTCAGCTACTGTAACACCATGTACAGGTACCGACAACAATCCTAAAACAATTGCTCAAAATTCATGTTTAAAGACAGTAAACAACAAATATAATCATTTTTATTTAAAAAAGTGGAATTAATAAGTTACTCTTTAAATAACTTATAGGCGTATGTATTGCTTGCTTTTTGTGTTGTTATGAAAAAAGTGTAATGCTGCTGTTATGAAAATGAATAGAGCTAATGTTGAGGCCATTTAACAATCAAAGCTTGTCCATCATTGTCAGTATTTAGGTCTAACATGAAAAAATACTTATGTCATGGTTAAAATTTAAGTATGTGTATTGTGTATGTTTTTTTTTAATCATTTATCATTATTGTCATTATTTTTTCTATAATATGTGTAATATCAACTGAAAGAAAGGAGGTTTCACAATAAGCCCTTGGGGCTTTCTTACCTCTCCTGCATAATTCATACAGTGTATTTTTATATATTTTTATCTTATATATTTTGTGCTACTAAATAAATAAATAAATAGATTAAAACACTAGAACTAGGGCTGCACAATATATTGCCGGAGCATCGTCATCGCAATGTGCTCTTGTGCAATAGTCACATCGCAGAACAGTGCAATATAAAGCAAGTCAAATTAACTCAACCAGCTCAACTTTTTGCTGCTTAATAGAAAAGGAAAACTTGGACAGTTCTAATTTTAAGTTTGTCAGATGTAACATCATTTGCTCCGATTTAAGAGTTCTCAGTTTACAGTTCGTAACTAGTGAGTGACAAGCAGGCTCTGCATGCACAGTGAACTAGCAATCCCAATATTATTCTCAATCAGTGATCAATTATTTTAAGATACTCAATTATTTTCAAATAGAGCAACTGAAGTAATCTGGTGAAACTTCCTGTATTTTTTCATATCGCAATATATATCGCAGAAAAGAAAACTATTGCAATGTTAGTTTTTTCTAATATCGTGCAGCCGTAACTAGAACTGTCTTGCATGGCATCAAAGCATGTTTTAGTCAGAATCAGTAATGCACAGTAAAAGTAAAAAAAAGCATAAAAGAACTTCAAGGGAGCATGTTGAAATATGAACAGTGTATAGTGTTTTATTCATTAACAAGCACTCCCAACAAGGAGGACATTAAGACTTAAAGGTTCAGTGTGTAAGTTTTAGAGGCATCTAGTGGTGAGGGTTGGGAAGTGCAGTCAGCGGCTTACGATGCATTCACGTGCTCCTCGGATGGTCCCATTTCTTGAGTTGTGAAGTCGTTCTTCTGACTTCAGTGTGTGTTCATATGCACTTAAGTCATAATTTGGAAGCAACATGGACGCTACTACAAAGATGTGTTAGATTAGCATTATCAGAGCATATAAACAACACAATGTAATACACACTGTAATGCCAAAGGTTTTGGGTCGCCTGCCTTTACATGCACATGAAGGTCAATGACATGACATTCTTGATCAGTAGGGTTTAATATGGAGTTGGCCCACCCTTTGCAGCTATGACAGCTTCAACTCTTCTACGAAGGCTGTTCACAAGCTTTAGGATTGTGTTCATAGGAATTTTTGACCATTCTTCTAGAAGCACATTTGTGAGGTCAGGCACAGATGTTGGACGAGAAGGCCTGCCTCGCAGTCT
>JAPMOB010249558.1:0-40257 GCA_029875015.1 Lepomis gibbosus
ATAGGAAAAAAGTCTCAGCTGTGTTGGGGGCCCTGTCAAGACTCTTTTCATGGGGCCCAAAATCCTTAGCAGCGCCCCAGTTTCAATGTATTCATTTTTTGTACCGCATCTTTTTAAAATGCTCTGCTTTGTGAGTGTGATGTAGTTTCATCACATGTCTGCAAAGCGCCAAAATAAATCTGACTCTTGCAGAGAACCTGCTCAGTGTTATTGAAGGGGAAACTAAAATCTGCAAGTTCAGGATGTGTTGCAGTGCTTTCATACAGTGGCGAGTGGCTGATCGAGGACCAGTCAGCCAAGTCCACCTACAGAACTGAGACCTGCTATTCAGTCACATGCTGCTCTCCCCCTCACTCATTACAGTGTGTGTGTGTGTGTGTGTAGTTTTCTGGGTAACATATATGTGAGTGTTGTACAGTGTGTGTGCTTGTACAGTGTGTGGTTGTGCATGCATCCTGAGACTGGCCTGCTCTGTTCTCCCGCTGGCTGGCTGATCAGGAGCTACTCTAACAATCAGCTCTATTTTACCCCTCTCTCTCTCTTTCTCCCTGCTCATTCACTTTGTGTGACCCCGCCACCACCAGCAGCAGCACCACCACCTCTCATCAGAATGGATGGCACGGACCTGCTTGAAACAATCCGCCAGCCTTTCTCCGTCTGTATTTTTTTTTAAAGCCCTGTCCTGACTGAAAGATCAAACAGTGGGTCTTTGAGTCTGGTCCTGACACTGATATCCATTCAGTGATATGCATCAGGAATAAGTGTCACTGTTATTCCCCTAATGACTCCATTAGAATCACTGACGCCTTCTCAGTTTCAACCCGTGTATAACCTCAGTTTGAGATCGCTGCTGATCATTCTGCAGGGTTATACATTTACACCAAAGTGACTTACATTTGAGGAACAACATACAAGGATCAGTAAAGTAAGAGATCCACAAGCAGCCATAGATACTGTGTTATGTGCAATTATGCGATGCAGAGGGAACTCTGTCTGTAATACACCACCGCCAACTCTTCATTACGCTTGCGCATTATCTAAATTATTTTTCACCAAAATACTGGTGCAAGAAGTTCACTCATTTTTACGTTTACTCATTTTTTCAACATAGTTCAAGCAGAATATGCAGAATATGTTCTTGAAACGTTTTCTTTCCTGTTTTGTGAGTGTCCACAGTGTAAACTGAGGAAGTTGCCTTTGCTCCCACACTTCAACAAACAGTGGGAAAATCGGTCACAGTCATTAGCTGCACACAGAGCTGCACTGTCCTCCAGGCTGCCTGCTGCCAAGTGATGGTTTGGATTGAAAAGTCACGTCGACTCTCTACCTGTGTCCTGTTACAGTTCCAACGGGGTCTCACACACGCACACACCTTTGCACTACAACTTTGTTCTTTCAACCCTCTGACATCCCCACTGAATGGGCACAATAGCTATATATATAGTAAACATTTTATATTCATATAAGTTGATTTGTGTAACATTTAACATCCTAACTGTCAAATTAATAGTGGTACCATGACTTAATTAAAGGAGCACTGCACTGATTTTACACACAAAGTTCCGTTTACTTCTTACAAAGAGTACAACTCAGCCTGCAAAATCAGTTGCATAATGTCCCCTGTGGCTTTCAAAAGTTAAAAAAAAAGATGTAATCATGTCCTAGGCTTGAGACTATCAAAACTAAATCCTAATTCATGCAGCGCCAACTTGGCTGTGAGTTTGTAGGTGGATCTACATAATTAAAAAATTTCATCATCTGCCCATGTTGATGAACATCCGTGCTGCTGGCGCCTAAAATTTGCAGCTGTGTGCACAAGGCATGAGCTAGAAAAGCAATATGGTTTTGAAGAGAAACTGGGTAAGAAGATCCGTCACTATCTATCTAATCTTGGACTCTGCTGCTTTGATAATGAGACGGCCACATTTGACACCCATATTTAAAATGAACAACACCGCACAGTCGTTTGTGTTCACACACACACTTTACACACAAATTAGTTAACATTCTCCTGCATGGTCCTTAATTTGAAAGTAACACCTTTGTTTGTTTTTTTTTTATCTTACTAAGCTCTTCTGGCAAAGGGCCTGAAGCCTGGGAAAGATGACCTGTGATGTGGAAGGAAGGAAATTTGAGATTCCAGAATACTTTAAACTCTCTTTTGTTTGGCTTTGTTGTCACTTTTGCTAGTTCAGATTCTTTATTTCCAGGTGTTTATGTTTGGATATATTTAAGTTCGTTAGGTCAGACTGTTTCAAAATGTGAGGCGGGCCTCTCAAACAGGGCCCCAAATACTTTCAGGAGAGGCTCAGAGAATGAAAGTGAAAAAGTATTTCATTAGTTATTACATCAGTTGATGAAGAGCTCAAAGAGAGGAGATCGGATTTGGTTAAAGAGAGTTTGGACAGAACTTTTTTATACATTTGGTTGCATCTGAAGTTATGTCAAACAGCAATTTTAGACTATCTTGGCTCAATTGTTGAGAATTTATGGGATCAAATGACATAATCGTGATCACACAGGCATCCAGGAATTGAGCGACACTAAGCGAGTAAACTAAGGGAGGGTGAGGGCGCGCCTTTTCTCAAGCTTTGTCTGAGTGGAAGTCCACAGTCTCAGACTTTGAAAACCCCTGGGTTAGATGTTTATCATTGTGTGATCAAGCTTCACCTTTGTGTCTGTCTAGTGCGTCTGTTGTGTCATCTGGAGGGAAGTGTGTTTAATTATGTTGTGTTGTGCTTAATTTAGTTTCTTTATTGCTTAGTTTACCTCCTTTGGGCCCTATATTAGGATTTATTTACTTTTTTGTTCAACTTTTTGTAAGTTCATTGACCTTTTGTGAAACCTTTGTCCATTTGTCTTTTTCGCTTGGTCCCTGACAGTGAACATTATTTTTTGTCACGATTTTCCACAGATCTTTCACTGTTTTCACTATTAACTGACACTTTCAAAAACAACATCATCAGTATATTTTACATACACAAGCATATACACTGAAACTGCTTTGCCACTGTGAAGTTTTATTTTGAAAGTCCTCACAGGAAGTCGTCTCATATTGTTCTGGCTGATTTGACACTGGAGGCGCATCTTTTGCTTCATGCAAAGAAAGCAGGAGCTGCAGGTTTGTGGTTTGTTCAGTATTTTAGATCCAGATTTAATTTCATTTTAATTAAGCCAGTACTTGTGTGACAGCAAGCTGTTGGTTTGTTTTTGTGCTTGAAAGGACCATGTGGAATATTTTCCCACAAACAACCTGACTCTCCAGACACAAGGTGAGAAAAGTGTTTAATCTTCTTGATTTGAAAAGATGGCATTGTCCAAAGGCAGAATCACTTTTGGGAAATGGATTTTAGAAAATAAAACATTTCATTGTCTTTAAAAAAGAAAAAAAGAAAAGCATTTTATAATTGGAAACATCTGTTCTTAAGGAATATGTCATGCATATCACTTATCAGTCCAATCCACATCATTCAAATAATCAGTGGATCGATCAATCACTGACTATGAATGGTGAGGCTCAGTGAAGATTGTAGTAGTGTGGGACTGTACAGTGTGTTCAGTGTGTTTTTAGTAGAGTGGGCTCACTTCAGTAGTCCACGGTGGGCAGAGAGGTTCATCAGTTCACATGAATGTTGGCGCTTGGCCTTCTCTCTTCCTCCTCCTCCTCCTCTCACTTTCATTCCTTTTCATTCTCTTCTTCTTTCAAACTACTCCTTTGTTTTATTGCCCCTCTCTGCTTTCATCTGTTGCCACTGCCTTCTTCTAATTTTCCATCTGTGTTGCTGCCAGATGTGTTGTTCAAAGGAACCAGGAGACAAACCTGGTACACAAAGTCCAAAATAAAGAGAGAAACATTTATACTGGTAACTGGTATCATATTATTGTAGTCTTATTCTCATATTTCTTTTTCCCAGGATGTCCTGGCCTATTCTTTACGCTCAGTTAGTCGGGGCAAACCGTCACTCCACCAGCTTGGGTAAAGTCTGGCTCTCGGTGCTGTTTATTTTCCGGGTCATGGTGTTGGTTGTTGCTGCTGAGAGCGTCTGGGGGGACGAGCAGTCTGACTTCACCTGTAATACACTACAGGTAGGGCACCCAGTCAGTGATATCATTATGTAAATAAGATGTATACATTTTTTTTTCTTGTCACGTTGTGTGTGAAATGGACCTTCATCAAGACCGATGTGTGAATAGAGCATCTCAAAAGCATTATAGTAATTTCAGGCACTGACTCCTTTTCAATAAAAGTTTATCAATTCAATTTTGGAGCACCACACTGCATGTAATTAAATAATAAAGTACACTGAACAGCTGTCACTCTATGGACTCTATGGCCAGTAAATTTTAACACAAAGGTCTTACAGAAATGTATTTCTAATTGATGTGTTAAAGAGAGATTGTCACTTTTGAAAGATGACATTACATAATCTTCTTCTTACAAACAAAAAGCTGAATTCATAAGTAATAAAACTCACAATGGCAGAGTTCAATAGAATCAGGGGTTTTTGCTGCTGTAGTCTTACTTGGTCTAGTATGTCCAGTAACTAATGTTTGCAAACTTTAGATATAGCTGTGTTACTGTCATTGCTGAGTCAGTTCACTGACTTTATGACTCTTGTTTTACTGCTACACATTTGATCTCATTCAGATCATCCATTAAGGACACAGTTCAAGCAACTCACTCAAGACAATCCCAGGAAATGGATATAAATTCTTTATAACGTTGGCCTGTGATTACCAATGGTGGCATTGAATATTGTGCACTTTACACTTTTGTAAATATTTATTGTGCATATACAAGCAATTGAATATTTGCAAAATGCGTTTATCGAAGTCCAAAATACCCTTATGCAGCTGAAATTAGTTCTAAATGCAGATAAGACCAAACTTATGTTGTTTACCAAATCCAGGATCAGGCTTCAAATCATCTCTCCGGTTGTCATTCTGGGGGGAAGTGAAATAGAGGTTGTTAACTCATATAAATACCTGGGTCTTTTGATTGATGACTCCCTGACCTTTAAGCCACCTGTGCTGTACCTGGTGAAATAGCTGAGGCTAAAACTGGGTTTTTATTTTTGAAATAAGTTGTGTTTCTCTTTTAATGTAAAAAAGTGATTTAAGGTCACCACTTTTTTTATCTGGACTATGGTGATCTTTTATATATGCATACCTCTGCACAGAATATTCATATGATTGACACAGCTTATCATGCTGCCTTGAAGTTCATTACAAATTGCAAAGCACTGACTCACCACTGTGAGCTATACTCTCGGGTTGGATGGCCTCATCTCTTTGCATTTTTCAGGACTTCTTTATGCTCTCTGTGCCAAATACTGAAACAGGAAAGAAGGCATTTCTGTATTCTGCACATTCAGCTTTGAATACGTTGCAAAAGGACTTGAAACTCACTGAATTAATCTTGCTAAATGCATTTAAATCCAAAATGAAAGACTTAGAGGCAGATGCCTTAATATGTAAATGCTCTTAGACTGTAATAATTATTTAAAATGACTTTATGAAATGTTAGCTTACTAGTCTTCTGTGTCATTTGTCTGTACCTATGTGTTTGCATTTTTTTATATGCCGCTGCTTGTCTTAGCGAGGTCACCATTGCAAAAGAGGTTCTTAATCTCAATGGGACTCTCCTGGTTAAAAAAATTTTTTTTTAATGTATATGGTGTATAATTAAGGCAGGGAAAGCCAGAGTTCAACCTTTTCACTGTATTCTTATAAACATGATAATAAAGTTGAACCTTGAACCAGCTGTGTCTACAGTGGCCGCTGTTCAAGAAAAGATTCTTTACAGTAATCTTTAAATTAATTTAAAACAAGTTTAGTGTCTGTTACATTAAAGTAATCTTTAATATAACTGATACATTTATGTAAATGGAAGTATTTAATCTGATCCCCACCTCTTAACGCAAACACTAGATTTTCTCTTTATTTGCTTTAGCTAGCTACATGTTGTAGCACTAAACTGGGGAAGTGCTAAAGAAAACATTAATTGACATAGTTCAAGTTTGAATATTTTACTGTTGACCTGCGTACAGGCTCGAATCCTACCAAAAACTACAGGAATGACACAGATTGAAAAGATGTCATTCATGTAGGGAGGTCTGACTATTAACAGAGAGACATCCTGAAGACCCAGAGTGTCCCTAATGGCTTCAGTAGCAGTGCTCTGTAGCTCACCTTGACCTCTGACCTCACCGGGTAAAGCAGCTAAATGATCCGTGTGTCTGCCTGTATTTTTCAGCCTGGCTGTGAAAATGTCTGCTACGATCAGTTCTTCCCCGTCTCCCACATCCGTCTCTGGTGCCTTCAGCTTCTCTTCGTCGCCACACCGCCGCTCCTGGTTGCACTGTACATAGCCTATCGAAACCACAGCGATAAGAAGAGGCTGCTGCAGGTGTGTGTGCTCTTTAATTTGTCTGCCATCCATGAGGGAGAGAAACCTGCTGTTTCACACAACATTATGCCATGTGATGCAATGCTGTCTTGTCTTCACTCTTTTTTGCTTCATGTCTTTTCTGGTCATATTTTGTCAAACCTTGTCATGTCTGTCATGTGACAGGTGGACTTTTTTTAATGAGTTGTCTTGTCATGTTTTGTTTTACCTGGTTTTGTCATCTCTTGTCTAGTCTTACCACGTCATCTGATCAATGTCTTGTCATGTGATCTCTTCTCTCGCATTCCCAAGCTATATCGTGGCATTGTTTAGCATTGTCTCGCCTCTTGTCTTGTTTTATCGTGGTATGTAATGTCATCCTGTGCGACAGGGTTCTGGCAGAGGTGGTCTCCTGAGCCAAAAGGGCCAGGAGGAAGAGTTGGAGACTCTGAAGAGACGGAGACTCCCAATAGCTGGTGCCCTCTGGTGGACGTACGCCTGCAGCCTGGTGTTCAGGCTGCTATTTGAAGGAGGCTTCATGTAAGATCTGTGATTCAGATTTTGGCTGTGTATACTATATTGCTGGATTGGTATTACCCTGCAATGTGGACCATCTCCGTACAGTATGCGTCTTCTCTCCAGGTATGCCCTGTATGTGGTATACGATGGTTTCCAGATGCCACGGCTGGTGCAGTGTGACCAGTGGCCATGTCCTAACCTGGTGGACTGTTTCATCTCACGCCCCACCGAGAAAACAATCTTCACTGTTTTCATGGCCACGGCCTCTTCTATCTGCATGGTCCTCAACATGGCTGAACTTGCGTATCTTGTCGCCAAGGCTGTCACTAGGTAGAGGTAGAAATCAGTCACAGTTTAATCAGCTAATTAGTTTATTCATTATTCCATCAATTATTATTTTTAGCAATATTAAAATGACTAGTTGCACATGTGTTTGAGTTTCTGATCTGCTCATTCAACATAAATACATTAGGGTTTGTCAAATATTGAAGTCCTTCATTGTTCATCTGGTTTATCAAAATGCAAGTCCAAGCATACCACCTTCTTTTTTCAGGAGTCTCTGTGGACAGAAGGAGAAGAAAACGTGCAGGAAGTCCAGCAGAGAGAGGACGCAGAATAAGACAAACCAGAAGTTACTTGTCTCAAACTGAGAAAGCAGACACAAGGTGGATGCAGAGGAAAGACTTTCCAAAGACTTGAAACCCTTTACAGCTGCATAATTACAACTCGTACATATGTGAATGACCTAAAGCAAAAAGTGAACATTTTCAATGATACCTGAGGTTCTCAAATGTAACCTTCAAGAGGTAGAGAAGATGGAATCAGTGTGAACAACTTAAACCTGTATTTTTATATTGTTTGAGATTTTATGTTAGTTTTTGATTTATAACTTTTGTATGTTCTAATATAACAGCAGAAAAACAGGCCAGGACAGGTAGCGTAACAATGCTGAGAAGAATCTCGAGCCATCATGCCATCTATTGAGCAACAAGAAAACAACATGAGGAAAGAAATGTGAGATCTCACCAGCTACACACATACAGTACCTTATGGATTCTGTGAATATAAATGCACTCACCATTTTCTTACTTTATCTCCACAAATAAAGTTTCACCATATCTTAATTTTGTTTTTGGTCTGATTGTTTCAGTTACTGTAAAATTCCAATTAAAAGCCTCGTCCCAATTAGGCGCCTGTCCCTTTCACTGGTCTGCGGTGGCTACACAATTTGACAAATAAATACAGGTCTCAATTAGAAGCTGGTCTGGTTTTAATATATGTCCTTTAATATAAGTCCTCTGGATGTATAAAACCTTTTGAAGCTTATAGGGTCTAAGCTGCTTAGAGATGTCAGTATAAATTGTCAATATGGACATGCTACACATCACTAGATCAGTGAGATTCTCCACAATTCAATTGTGTGTTCAGTTTAAGTAAACAATTCATCTAGATGTACCAGCATGGTTAAGAAATTAAAAGCCCGTCCCATATAGAAGCGGAAGCTTGTCCCACAGCAGGGTGAGGTCAGTGATTCAAGCAAATAAAAGCCCGGGCTATTAATTGAGGTTTTATGGTAATATTCATTTTATACAAATAATGATGTTATCTGGGAAAATTAAACTGACTAACTTGGATTATTTTGATGCATTTAACTCGGAGGTACAATCTCAAGGAACAAACACACACAGAAAATCAGGCAATCAGAGCCATACAATACATTAAACGATGTGATTTTTATTCACATCTTATATTATTTAAAATATATAAATTATAATAATATATAAAATATAATTAATGTACTACACTGACAGACTGCAAATGACTGAAATCTACAGATAGTAAAACACGGATTAAACAATAAATTCCTGCATGTAGAACATCTGCCTCAACAGAATATTTATGTAAATGATTAAGTCAATATATCATCATCACATTAATTTTGGTTGCACTGTATAATAAACTATTAAACTACATTAGAAGAGTTATAGTAGGCAGACTCTGATTACTTAAGGTACAAGGTTTATTTATCACTTTAACTACACAGGGTTTTATAACAAGATTTTCTCTTTATGCTGCTCACAAAAACAAATGTTATAGAAATTATGTACACTACATGGCTGAACAATAAGTCATAAAAATAAAAGTATTTTACAAAAATAAAAGTATTTTAAAAAGTGAGGTGGATTCTTCTGCGTCTCTTACCAGACAGCAGCAGGGCAACAACCATATTGTAAAACAACATGTTGTTAATCTACACTTCAGTTCTGGGGATATGTAAAGCTACATCATACATTACAATGCGCGTGTCGTGTCTGCAAGTGCCACGGTCGTCGGATGAGTTAAATGTGTTGCAGAGACATCCATGACGGAGTTTGTTTGTTCTCTCTCTTTTCTCTTAAAGATTTAAAGAATACCAATATGATCTTTTAAAATGTTTAAATTACAAGTCATCACAAACTGGAGTAGGCAGGACAAGAAGAGAAGAATAGCCTACATTTTAATTTACAGACTCATCAAGTGATCTACTGTATTAACCTCTGTTGGCCTCTGCTGGTGAGCTGTGACTGCAACAACTTCGCTGACACAAAACTCTTAGAACAGAAAAGTTTCCTTCATCCTAAAACATGCAACCAGGTGAAACAGTTGTTCAGTCACTGGCACTAGCTACCATCTTTTATAGACTAAAAACAAAACAAACTCTTTAAAAGTTCTTTTTTGTAGTTTGTAGGCTATTAATTCAGAAATTAAAAGAATAAGACATGCTTACTCTAACTGATATGGAGATTTTTTTGTCATTTGTATTGTTAATGTTTTTTTCTTAATTTTTCCTTAATTTGAGATATTACCAGGACAATTCTACATTAGATGCTAGGTTGAAGCTAAATGTGAGCTAATTATAACACCAATACTACAATGACTACATAGAACAACAACTACTAATGTTATTTTCACTACTACCCTAAAACTACAGCAGTAGCCTAATAATAAACATGATAATGGTTAAAATAATTTATCAAAAACTTTTTTTCTTGCTTTAAATAGTTTTCAGCTGTCTAAAAGTTGGCTTGTCAGTGATGTGATGGAGTCGCCCCTGCCCCTACCCACACATTCACACACACGCGCGCGCATACAAGCACGTACTTTCCCCCCCTTACGACCCCCCTCGTGCGTCCCATGCACGGGGACACCAATGTGTGACAGTGGCGGATGGCCTTGGCCACGCGGGACGCAGCCACTGCGCTTCGCCTTCGCGGGACAGGTTCCACACGCGCCCTTTTTTTTAGACTAGACTAGCCTCTCGTCTTTTTTACTCTCTCTCTCTCTCTCTCTCTCTCTCTCTGTAATTCTCTCTCTGTGTCTCTCTCCCTCCCCCCTCCTCTCCCACTAATCTCACCTACTCCTCGTTTGGTCGCCTCGAGCCCACCCGTGGGAGTAAAAGAAAGAAGAAGAAGGAAAGAAGTGAGAGAAGAAGAAGCGCGCTGCCGGGAGGGAGACGTGTTTCAGAGGAGAGCGGTAAGCAGGTGGATGCTGGAGTGATGGTGTTGGCTGAAGTGGGAGGGAAGAGGAGGGATTATCATCCTTCCACCTGCTGGATTATCAGCACCTCTCATGCTGCGTTCACTTCCCTCTGGGAAAGACGGCAGCCAGGAAGTCACTAATATTTCATGAGTTGAAAGTAGGATATCTTTATGGTTAAAGCAGAACATAGACTCTTTCAAATAATGCAGTGTTGACATTTTAGATTTTTTTGTATCACAAATACTATTGTAATTAAAAACACTTTGAACTGAGTCCTGGCCTAAATTAGGATTTCTTAGTAGCCAATATAATGTAAGTAGGCCTTAATAGTTTGTCTCCCCATTGCCAGCCATCATATTTTCTTAAAATGGTGGCTCAAGAAGTGTGTAAAAGCAACTTTTGCTTTTTTGTACTCAAACAAGCTAAACAAGCAAAATCAGTAAAGTATTAAAAAACTAACATCCAATTCCACATTCAACACAGAACGTCTTACTATTTTTATCAATTTGTACCCAACCTACATCAAACCAGGGTTCCTAGGGGTAACTTATGTTTTGTTTTCCAATTTATTATTATTATTATTATTATTATTATTATTATTATTATTATTATTATTATTATTATTATTATCTAGTTTATTATTATTAGGTGAAAATGTCCTCATTTATTTAGGTGCTTTGTATTTAGTTGTTTATTCTCAATGTTGCTAACTCCATATAATAGCTAAGAAAAGATGGCAGGTGAGAGAAAACCTGCAATTTCTTGTTCTGGACCTCAGAGTTTGGAGATGGGCCACAATTTATCCATCATTTTGAGGCCTGTCGTCACCAGTTATTAAATTCCAACAGTCGGTGCATGAGATACTGCAGACCTCTTATACTAATGTGGCAGGACACAACTTCCTAAATGTTTTGTTTTTGTTGGAATATGAATGTTTAGTTGGCTGTAGAGAATGAAGTCAAAGGTATCAGTGTTACCGAGCTGACAGGGGTAACAAAATTCAACATCATAATGACACATCGAAGATGCTGCTTTTAACCATCCTGTTGTTAAAATTACCATTTCCTTATTCCCAGTTTATTGCGGGGTGTTTCATCAATGAATGTTGCTTTCTTGGGGCCCAAAGCTCAGTCACATGGACTATTTCCATCAAGATTTGCTTTGTACATCCTAATCTACATATATGGAGCTCTAAACGTCGTTTTTCACACTGATATGTACTTTTACACACATTTAGCACCTTTATTTACATTTATGCACACTTTTATACATTTTTATATACCTTTTTGCACTTTTTTGTGAAACATTTATTCCCTTTAAGCACATTATACATTGCAAACCTTTGTGCATTTTAGGCACCAGTACAGACCTTTTTGTACTTTTGTGCCACATTATTCCCCCCTATACATTGTTACCAAAATGTACCTTTACACACTTTGTGCACTGATCCTTGTGCACTTCATGACCCTGCGGTGTTATCAGTCTGTGGCATATTTTTTAAACAATCAACACTGGTCGTGTACATGCTTGGAGTAACCCAGCTACTGACCAATATGTAAGCCTACCTAGGTTAATCTAAATGATTTATACTGACTACAGATGTGCATTTAACCATAATTAGGCTACTTGATTAACTGGATAACAAACAGAATTGTACTTCATGTGAACATTGTCTGCATATCTTGAAAAGGTTTGTGGGGCGCAAACGGCAGGCCAAGAGTTAACCGTTTGAGCTGTTTTAGCACAAAGACCTCTGATCCATCAAAAGCACACGCCAGCCCGGACAATGTCTATCTGGCAGCTTCTCTATTGTCTGTCGTGACAGTTGGTATTTCATCACGTCAACACATCATGTACATGTACACATGCCATTGTTAGATAGGCGTATCAGTAGACAGTTACAGTACTTGAATGTGTATGGACTTCCATTTAGCATATGATTTCATTTATTAAGGTGGATTTTGAAGCTTTTGTTGTATTAAAGGGGCAGTGTAACAGAACATAGCTTCATTATAACTAGGATATTTCATTTATGGACTTATTTTAGACTGCTGCTTTACTTCTTGTGATGGTAAACCAGATTGAAGTCTTCGGTTTACCTTAATATTAGAAGTAAAATGGCTTCACATTGGTGGCTCAGATCCACAGGAGTGGTGTATGCTACTGTAACTTTCAGTGTGTGTATGTGGTTGCATGTGTGTACATATCAGTCGATCCCAGTCAAACATTTGCCCCCCTCAGCATTCCTGGGATGTGATGAGTCCTGCATTCAACTGGGATACCCTGTTATCCACTCATTCACTTCCCACAGATGGCCAGCCATTGTCAACTACTCAGCCAGCGCTGCTGTGCACACACACACAAGTACGCACAAACACGTGCACATCTGCAAGCAAATGTGCATGTGGATAAAGTAAGAGGCATCAGGCATCCTCATTTTTCCATACATGCATGAACACATACACAGTTCTCAGTTCTTAAAAAAACCCACAAGGCATCAATTTTAAGAATTGTTCTCAAAAACGCTTACAAATTTACGACAAAAAGCTGCATCAGCCAATATATCATCTGACTTTTTTTTAAAGCTGTTATAATCAGTATTTTTGCATGTGAAAAGTGTCCCACAGAAAATTATCGCCCAGCTCTCCAGCACAACTTCAGCGGCAGGCAGCTGTAAACAACCTGTCCAGCCCCAAACAGCAGATAGACACAGTTAGAGGCTAGCTGGTAACGTAGTGGTGGATTTAGCTGCTAAAGAGCTGCATATTTTCCCTCAGGACAGTCAATATTGGATTTACCGTTCATCCATTCAACAGGTGGCCAGTGGAGAGTCTTCATTTTAGCAGGCCTTGATTCACTAAACACCAATCTGGTTTAATTTGATGTGTTTTACGATACATTTCCAAGGAAGGTTAAAATCAACGATTTCAGTTCTCACTGTCAGGGAATCCCAGCTATTAATCCTCTGTGGAGTCGTTATCAAGGTGATGGATACCGCTTGGTTCGTTTGTGTTCGTGTTCGTGCTCCTGGCTGTCGTGGAAGTCACGTGAGGCCAAGTCTGATTAACCGTTGTTGGCATTGTCACAAGGCCATATGTAAGCGTTTGTTCACTCTCCCGGCAAGAGATGAAAGGACAATATTGTAAGTGGGGGGATAAGTTGTGTCTCAGCCCTCCTGCCCTGTTGAGAGATGGTCCCTCTATTCTGGTGTAGTGGGCCTCTGGTCTATATTATTTGATTTTTTTAGTGGCTGAAAAAGTGGTGATGTTTAATCCATGTATGTTAAATTTGACAGTAACCTTTTGTCTCTTTTCCTCTCTAGATATTCTCTTCGGATCTTTGGTCGATGGATTTATCACTGACAATACAGCAATATTTTAGTAAGTCTGCTTTCCCTTTTCATTATTATGAAACATTTTTATGTTTGTTCCTCTGATCTCAACACCTGGAGTAGATTCATTCAGACTCTGGTCTGTTCTATTACTGAAAGGGTTTTCAGTGCAGAGTAGTAACTTTTGAAGCTGTTAAATAAATAGGGAACTATCATCAGTCACTGGGTCACAGTGTTGCACTGGGTGATATGTTTATTTACAGCATGATCAACTTGCTAATACCCCAGTGATTAACTTTTTACAACAATAAAACTAGCAGAGCGCCACAGATGAAATGTTAAAAAGTATTGTGATACAAGCTATCTTGTTGTTTTGTTTTTTGAGAAATGTTGAATAACAACAGCCATATTCTTTACCCATAAGTCTTAATTCCCTATACTTCACAATCTGTTCTTCTCTGGTGTCTGTTTCTTTGCTCTTGTCTTTGTCGCCTGCTTCTCCTCTCATTTTGCAACTCCTCAGTGGGGTTTCCTGTGTTGTTCACTGGACTCTCGTTTCTCTCTACAGGCTAGAAAATCAAGTGAAGCATGGGTGACTGGAGCTTTCTGGGGCGGCTGCTGGAGAATGCTCAAGAACACTCCACTGTGATTGGAAAGGTGACTGATTGACTATTGATTAACTTGATGAACATGAAGTGATATCACATTAACTCCACAATTTCTTGGTAATCTTCAGACAAGTAGTACTTTGAGAGAGCAAGCTGATTCAGACTGAGCATACAGCTTGGTCTGTCTTGAAGATCTCATTGCAACAAGGATACCAGTTACAACTTATTCTGGTGTTCCTGTACTCAAAACAAAGATCGCTACCGTGAAAGCTTCGCTTTATAGCTTCAGCTCAGTATCCTAGGAAATATGTCCACGATCACGTGCAGGGGCAACAAAAACAGAGGTGGCCTCATTAAGTCCAGTTGAAGTGCTCAAGATATGTGACCTTCTCCATCTGACTGTTTTTTCTAATCACTCCATCCGCCCCAGGTTTGGCTGACCGTCCTGTTCATCTTCCGCATTTTGGTGCTGGGCGCAGCAGCTGAAGAGGTTTGGGGTGACGAGCAGTCGGACTTTACTTGTAACACACAGCAGCCCGGTTGCGAGAACGTCTGCTACGATGAGGCCTTCCCCATCTCCCACATCCGCTTCTGGGTGCTGCAGATCATCTTTGTCTCTACGCCCACCCTCATCTACCTGGGCCATGTGCTGCACATAGTCCGCATGGAGGAGAAGAGGAGGGAGAGGGAGGAGGAGCTCAGAAAGGCCGGACGGCACCAGGAGGACCATGACCCTCTCTATCACAATGGAGTAGGCGATGGAGGAGGAGGAGGTGGTGGTGGGAAGAAGACGAAGCCCCCAATTCGTGATGAGCACGGGAAGATCCGCATCCGAGGAGCGTTATTGAGGACCTACATCTTTAACATCATCTTTAAGACTCTGTTTGAAGTGGGCTTCATCCTGGGACAGTACTTCCTCTATGGCTTCCACCTGAGGCCGCTCTATAAATGTGGCCGCTGGCCCTGCCCCAATACTGTGGACTGCTTCATCTCCAGGTTAGAGAGTGGAATTCAATGAGAGGGTTTATTTTTTATTCTATATGTTTTCATTGTTTCTCAATTGTTTGTGTTTTTGTTCATTTCCTATGCAAAACCACTCCACTGAAAATTACTCACAACTGCTTAACCCCTGTCCCCCATTAGAAGCAGAATTCTTCTTTCTAGCCTTGTTCACATTCTTGTTTCTAAATTTTGTTTCATTAGCTGTGGCTATTTACCTAATTAAGTTAACATTAGCTCTGTGAGTTTGTGAAAACTCCAACTGACTGAGAACTTTGTAAAAAGGATATTAAATATGCTACATACATGATATTGTGCTAAAAATCTGAGGCTGTTGGTGAATGTCCCAGGCAAGTCCTCACCAGGATGCGCTAGCTGACATGGAAATAAAGACACAGCATTATTCCTTTATTGCAGTGCAGAGCTAGTTAGGCAGTCAGCTGTTAGCAGAGAGCAGGAAAGAGCAGGTTTTAACCTAAACTGTGATATAGTCTAGTAGCATCCAGAAAAAGTTTTCACAAAGTGGATGTGCTAGTTTTAAAATATGCTCTATTAATGTAACCTGTAATCCTACAATCTAAAGTAGTTAATTAATGACGTGGTCCCTGGACTTGGAGGAAAGCAAGTTAGCTATCTGGACATGCTAGCATTTGAAACTTATGTCAGAGCAGATAAACACACTGTTTAATCTATTCCTTACATTTTTGGTCTTGTGTTTTTGGTTTTGAAAAGGCTAAAAAAAGACACCCTTTTAAATGTTTTGCTCCTTGTGTAAAGAAACACAGCGCACCGTTTTTTGTATGAGGCCAGCAGGGGGGGTATCAAAGTAGAGGGCTCCCACAAAAGAAATGAAGTGTGCTCAACTTTTATCGCACCGCAAAATAATCTCACTGCAGTAGCTAATACATGCAAGTGCACAGTCCCGGTGGATTGCTTTGTAACATTAACGCTTTATTTCTACTGTTTACCTCATGATCAACAAAAGATAGAGTAGTTGCTGTTGTCATAATTGTAAAATATAGTCTCTGAGCATTATAACCCATTGTGCAATTTATTGCTCCGTTATAAGCCTTTAAACACATTAATCTGAAACTCAGACTGGATTTCCTGAATTGTATTTCATTGCCTCACTGGTACATTAAACAACAGACACTCACCACTATGGCCCTGTGCTGTTTTAACGCAGAGCTGTTGCACACTGCTTCAACATGTTGCAAAATGCAAAGCTTGCTAACCTTTTTTGTGCAATATTTTATTTGTTATACAGTTTTTCATGCATTTTCTACAATTACATTTATGAATTAAATAGATTTTTGTTCGTCTGTTGTCGCAGGCCCACTGAAAAGACAATCTTCATCATCTTCATGCTGGTGGTTGCCTGTGTCTCGCTGGTCCTCAACCTGCTGGAGATCTACCACTTGGGCTGGAAGAAAGTGAAGCAGGGGGTCACCAATGAGTTTGCACCCGACAGTGAGTCGCTGCAGCTGGGTGCAGATGAGCCTGGAGATGCAGAGACGATTCCTGAGCAGACCTCTCCGTCAGTGCTCGAGTGTTTGCCGGTGTATGCTAGCGTGAACGTGGTGGGGGTTGGGGCAGGAGTAGGTGGATCCTACAGTCCAAGTGAGGCCTCTCCTGCAGTAATGTCCTTCAGCCCCGACACCGCCTCTGTGCCCGCCAGACTCAAGATAGATGGCACAGCGTTCCACCCAGATGACTTCCTGTTGGAGGCCCTGCCGGCTTCTTTATATGACAGCAGTGAGAAAGGGAGTGTCGAGAGCCACGGGCAGCTGACGGCAACGGAGCAGAACTGGAGCAACATGGCACTGGAGCTCAACAATCTGGATGGGAGAAACTCCTCTCCCTCCTCCCCTCCTCCTCTTCCCTCTCCTCCCACCTCCGCATCCTCCTCTCCTCAAGAGGAAAAAACCCCACCACTTCCAGAAGGGGAGCTACACTCCATGTTTCCCACACTTCCTCGTCATACCCCTCTTTACCCCCTCGCACCAGAGGAGGCGCCGGTGGATGAGGAAGACACCGTCGCCACAGCACCTTGTGTGGTCCCGCATGACGACTTCACTGTGGTTACCAGGGCAGAGATGCATCACCCTCCTCCTGCTGCGACAGACATCCGGAAGCCAAGTCGGGCCAGCAAGAGCAGCGGCGTCCGGGCTCGCCCTGATGACCTGGCAGTGTAGCTAAAACACACACACTCACACATTCACACAAACATGCACACATGCTGTGTACACATAGAAAACCTACATAAGCAACTTTTTCACATATGCACAACTGCATAAAACCACACACAAGCATGCCCTCAAGCAAATGACATCCCTGCAAGGAAGATGTGCAAAACACGTTACCGCATGCAATCAGCTGGAGGTGGCTGCTTATTTTAATCTCAGAATTATGAACCTTAAGTAGGGATAGAAGGAGTTTGGCCAGATTAAACTGATGGTACCATGCTGATGCCTTACCTACACATTAGTAACAATGTCCACAGGAGCTTCTCACCTTGTAAGACATGAGCTCATTCAGGCTTTGCAGAAATCTCCTGGCAACACATCTGGAGTCATTTTGGAGTGGAGAGATGGCTGTGCACACTGTGAATCTATCTGTGAGACTGTTCTATCATTACCAACATTTAAAAGCATCATGATTTTAGATATCAAAATGGGGGAAAAAAAGTTAAAATTGATACAAAAGGTGGGAGCCACATAGGATAGGCTCAGTAGATATGTGCTGGGGAGGAAGAAAACATAAGAGGAGAGAGAAGTACCAAAAACAAACGTCTCCCCTTGCCTTTACGCTAAGCTAAGCTAAGCTCAGCTGAGCTAAACTGAGCTGAGCTAAGCTAAGCTAAGCTAATCAAGTTGTGGCTCTCGCTCAATGTTTAATGCACAGGCTAACATGGCTGCCACTTACTGTTCTGGCCATACTCTCACTTTTCTTTGCCGAGGTTGGACAGTGGAGGTATATAGGCCCATGAAATGGGATTACAATCATACATACTTGTATATGCATACTTACACACACACACCTACGGTTTTATATATATATATATAACCAGCTCAGACACAAAAAAGGAAAGGGTTATAGTGATGATGATGATGATGATGATGATGAAGATGATGATTGGAGTAACTAATACGTTTGGGAGCGTAGAGGCAGCAGTACTATATTCTTTTATTTTCATCTTACATTCATTTCTTTGCTGGGAGACATCAGAGGAGAGGTTTGCACTTTTGTTTCTTTATTTTTATTTTTATTGTGATGTGATGGTGGAGCTGTGTGTCGTGTTGAATCTGTCCGTCTGTGTGTGCTGCTCTCAGCCAGCCTGTAGTTTCAATGAAGAGAGGGATGCACTGACGTTAGGATAGAGCAGATGAGGAGAGCAACAAAGCAGTCCCACCCTGAGACGTAGTCCTTAGGCTTCACAGGCTATGTGTGTGTGTGTGTGTGTGTGTGTGTGTGTGTTTGGGTACCCTAATTTGTTTCAGTGTTTACAAAATGAAATCTCTGCAGTTACATCAGGGTAAACTATATAAAGTCTATAAATATGTAAATATATAATGATTAATAGTATTGATAGGCACCACAGGATGTTATACAGAACTACCTACATTTAAAGGTTTCTGGTCAAGCTGCAATTCATAGCAATTTTTAACCTAGACAATCAAAAGTGCTTTTCTGACATTGGCCCCACAGGTCACTTTATGCAAAGATCCAATGTCAGTAGAGATGATGCAATTAAAGAAAACAGTACACAATCAAGGGCTTAAACGTCATTTTAACAGGTTCTTTATTGAGAATATTTAAGCTTTGCCGCTTGAACAGAGCATAAAAATCAGTACACCTTCTTTCTGATGCTTGTGTTTGCAGTGTGTTACAAAACGGTCGAGTTCCCCCTAGCTCTTCTGTATAGGAGGACTCTAAGTTCATTTTCTAGACTAGCTGTAGATGATACAGTAGCTTTTAGATTTTTTGAAAAAAGGAAAGCAATATGATCTAAAAAGTGATCACTTTTATTTCTCTGTCAGTTCTTAACAGGCATCCCACATAGGATTGTTCATTTTCTGTTCTTCTCATTAATTCCTGCCAAAACCCCCCTCCGAAAAACAAACACACACAGAAAATGGCACATACAAGTCCATTTAACTTCCCAACAGCTTTAATTTATTAAATCATACTATTCATGCTTAAGCCAACATTCAGGGGGGAAAAAAGTACCCTAGTAGCAAAGGAGAGTAGTTTGGGGCAAACAGCTTTTTGGGTTGTTTGCTCTGCTAGTGCTTATATGACGACATGTACCTGAATTAGCATTTAAACACCATAACTAAAATAAGCAAATGAAAGTAAATAAAAGTCTGATTCAATATGTTTACTTTTTGCTATAAACAAAATGTTTTTTCAGTTTGATAAAATAATCTTAACTCAAGGTCTACTTATTCGCTTTTTCAGGAACTTTCCACCACATCTCATGGTCTTCATTGTTGTTTCAGTAGCTCTGTCTAGGCTGTCTGGAAAATGTTTTCCCATCAGGTAAATAACCAATGACATTGTCCTGCGTTCATTCTCCTAAAAACAGTACTGTCATGCTGCACAAATCTTAGAGTTCCTCCATTAACATTTGACTGTAAAATGGTCACATACCAAATTAATATACAGAGAATGCTGCTCATCTACATTCATGGCAATTTCGAACTTGTTTTTGAGCTCAATAATCTATTAACAGCAATGGCATGAGTAAATTAAGGTAGCTCAGAATTAGCACAGAGGCTAACTTCTAAATTGCTAATGTTAATTGCATGTTTGATGTTTATCAAACATTATTAAAGGTCCAGTGTGTAAGTTTTAGCGGCATCAAGTGATGAGGGTTGCAAATTGCAACCAATGGTTCAGTCACCACTCCCCCCTCCCTTTGCACGTGCGCAGTAGAAGCTACGACACGCTCTGTTGGCTCATGTGATACATGTGGGCCTCCATTTGTCCAAGTTTCACGTGTCTTCTTAGTATAAAAAAACAGACAACTACTTTTTCCTCTTCTTCTTCTTCGTTCCTCTTCTTCTTCTTCTTCGTTCTTCTTCTTTGTTCGTCTTCGTCCATATTCAACGTAACAAAGCAGTTTGTCTGTTTGGGCTGCAGTAGAAACATGGTGATGTCCATGTGAGAGGGCCTACAGTGTGGATAGATAGAAATGGCTCATTATGAGGTAATAAAAACATGATGGTTCATTATGTAAGGTCTTTATACACCACACAAACCATAGTTATGTATATTATATTACATTTCTGTCAATAGATCATCCTAAATATTACACACTGGACCTTTAACATAGTTAATTATTGTCAATTATCAACTATCAAAACTGGTATCCTTAATGTATTGAATTATTAATTTGTTAAAGCTGCTTCCAGTCTTTATGCTTAGTAAAGATAACTATCTTCATATTTAATGGACAGACATTAGAGTGTCCCTCTCTGGACATTTCAGAAAGGTCATGACTTGTCAACAAAGCACATTCAAAAAGGTTGCAATTCAAATATTGCAGTGGCTAATTATAAAAAAGCAATAAAGCAGACTTCATACAACCTGACACAACAACATGTACAAAGTTACATATGTCAGCTTTTGGTATTAAGTAAGCAATTAACATTTCCAGTCTACAAAAACTTTATTAATTGATGCATTTGAATCAAGTGTTCCTGTTCCAGCCACATGTACTGTGCAGTTTGGCTCACTGTCTTTGCTTTGTCAGACCCTTCGTTAACAGGATTTGTTCCACCTGTGCTTTCAAACAAAATGGCTGCTGTGGAAAGCATTTGTAAATTTGATCACTGTGTGCTCTTCCCTCCAACTGTGCCATGATGCTACATTATAATTTAAATATGAGCGTAAGGTTTGTAATTAAGGCCTAACTTACAGACAAAACAACTGTAGCTTGACTTGGGAACTTATCTAGGGTTGTGCAGGGTCGTTGGCGCAGAAATCAGTGGCATGTAAAGGTGCATTTTTAGCGAATGAAAATGTATTACTTCCAACTTGTCATGAATGCAACCACTTAACTTCTATGAACCAAATGAAACGTAAAAGGCACACAATTGTCTAAAGATGGGATAATCCATAGACTGAATCTATGCTGTTTGCTGGCTATGTCACATGTTTACATGTCTCTGATCAAACTTAGGTGCCAATAAACAACTTCAGCACATTATGGCAACTGAAGCACTTGATGTACTTTTAGAAAAAAGTGATGTGTAAGATTTAACCAATGGTATTTAACAAATATATTTGTGCCAAACATATTCCAATACATGAAGAGCTTAGCTAGGGAACCTCACCTGAGGGAACCTCACCTGACCTTAACAATCATGGCGATCAGTTTTACGGCCCTTTCATAACTCTGGGAAAGGAGACTTCCACCAAAGAAGACATTACGTTGAACTTTGTCTCTAAAAGATTGTTGAAACAAGGTTCATTTTACTTATTTCTATTGCTGAAATGTTTTTCATAACCTTGTTGTTCCAAGCTGTTCTTAGTACATTTGATATGTAGATAAAGATTTGCACAGTTAGATATAGTTATAGACCACTGTTATGAGGATATGAAGATATTATATACAGAAAAGAAAAAAGGTGTCCTTGGATTGGAGGGGAAATTAACATATTTTTGTTTACTATCAAATTAGACTTAGAATGGACAAGAAATTAATCTAAAGTGATTGTTCTTCTTCTGTCTTGAATATGAATTGAGAGACTTTTGGCTACTTTAACTTTTACACCATGGATGTGCCTTGAATCAAAAATCCCAAGAGGAAAAAAGGTGGTGTGATGGGATTTTCATGGCGCCCCTACCAGCAGGCCACAGACTCCCCTGCTATTACTCCCGTTGTAAAATGACTGTCTTTGAAGAGAAGTGCCTTGCGTCTGAACCTTTTGTTAAAGAACATGTTGATGTAAATGTTCATTTACCTCAGATGTTTACAGAACTGTTACTGAATAAACTTTTTGTACCATACCTGTTTTCTGTCATGGTTAGCGTTTTTTCTTTTTGGATGATTTCTTTTCCATTTTGGGTTCAGAAACCAAAACCATTTGACCATCAATCCATTCTCAAACTGAATTTACAATTGACATAACTGGCTGTTTGGTAAACAGCAGTGCTTGGTATCAAAACAGTTTGAAAGGTCATGTCTTTTTTTGCCATTCCGAAACCAAAAGCAAAAGCAAAAATGTAAAGAATAGATGAAACAGTGTGTTTATCTGCTGTAAAGCCACTAATGTTAGCATAGTTGGCTAATTAGCTTACCTATGGTAGTCATGCAACCTTAAACACGTCTTCCTACCTAAATGACAAAATAAGTTGATTGTCAGTTGTGCGAAATTTACATATACAACCGTTGGAAAGTATAAAAGCTGCAACTGGCATAGTCAGGTGATGTCCTGAGTCCTATGACGTTAAATAGCCTTTCTAAAATGATCATAGTTTGGTTACTAAGCGTAGTTTGTGTGCAGAATTCATATTGAAGGTGTTCTTTGTACAGACTGTGAAAACAAATTTCCTCCACTGAGGACAATAAAGAATGAATCTGACTTTGATAACAAAACTGCTTGGTTAGGTTTAGGAAAGATCGTGGTTTGGGACAAAATAACTAGACTATATTACCAGGCCGCATCTACGTAATGTTATATAACTTAACTTTAAATAAGTCAGCTTGACTTTCTTTCACACAGAACTCAAACCTCTGTCTCCTGAGGGAAAGTCCTGTGTTTGTCTTGCCCATTTATCTATCCTAATCACTTTCTATGGACTTTGTCTCTTTATACTACGTCACCTTTGCAACCGCCAAAGAACCACTAGAGGTCGTGGCCTAACAATAAACATAAACATGAGTTGTGGGTCGTTATCAAACTATAGCAGTTTCTCCAGTGAGGACTGGCTGGTAACGTTACTTCCAAGAGCTAGCACATCATTCGCTTACTACATTATTATGTGGGTTTGCATGTTATGTTTTCAATACAGCCCATTTCAGGTTTAACACCAGTTCTAGATCCTACTAATTGAATCAGAGTTTAGAGTAATATTAGTTAGTGGCTCTGTCCTGTTCTGGGCTGGACTTGCCAGAGTTATTCCGGCTAACACAGTTTTTATTATTATTATCTTGAAAGTCTGTTGCTCATTGGCTCTGAATACACATACAGTCAAACCATGGGTCACAGGAGGGGTGGGATGTTGATCAACCTGCAAATCACCCACCCAAACAAGCATTGGAGGGAGGCTTCGGCACACTGCGCTGGTTGCAGCGTGTAGGAGAAGTAGATAAATAAAAGCAAGACAAGTGATCAAACGCGATAGCGAAGTGGATAGCTACGAACTGCGTGCTGATTAGTATTGGGGAAGATGTCGGTCTTAGGGACATCCTTAAATCACAACGTAGTCTCTCTTTGCTCCAGCGAAGAGGAGACAAGCGCTCCGCGAGTAAACGCCTGCTGCTCTATGGATAGTAACCATAGCAACAGCTTCTGTGTGTTACACAGCTGAAGCCTATTTAACTTAAGTTAAAATTATATACATAACTTTACTAGATAGGCCTTCATCTAGTTTTGCGGGGAGCAGTTTTCAACCAACTCATATAGTGTTTTTAAATGTTAATTAGCTTGCTAACTAGCTAGCTAGCCAACTAGAGTTGATAGCCAGGTTGAAGCCAGTCAGCTGGCAAAATGGTCCTCAGTTAGAAATGAGAGCGCTGCTGTTTTCTTTTGTCTGAAATTAAGGTTTCAAAAATTACTACGTATTTCCAGTTCATCGTGCTGTGACAAAATACAAAATAGGGCTTAAACATGTCTGCCAGTTTATTCAACATTAGTTCCACTTTAAAACAAGATACTTAAAAAAATAATGGCTGGATTGTGATGAAATCTGATGTAGATGGTCATGATCATTTGGTGAAGTTTTGAACACTCTGTCTGACCTTAAATCAGTTACTGTATATTATCTGGAAATAACGTTTTAAACACTCTGGTGAGTGTTCAGGAAAACAAAATGACATGAGTAAATAAAAGAATGCATGTTAATTAGTAGTATTGCAAGTGCACTTATTAATATTACTTACTATTACTAGTGGCATTAAGATATTACTTGAAGTGTGTGTGTATGAAAAATTGTTCTGTTTATGCGTGTGTGTATGTGCGGTGGAGTTTTTATGTGCACATGCAGGTGTGTTCCGGTGTGTGTGTGTGTGTGTGTGTGTGTGTGTGTGTACTCGTGGCCTCACCCATTAAGCTGTGCTGAGGCCAGCACTTCCTTTATGTTTGCTGAAAGTCCCAGGGATTTTGGCTGAACAAAAACCTCTCCAGGGAGTGAAAAGGCCTTGAATGCCTGCTAATGCTGTCCCGACCTCTGGACTGTTGCGCGCTGCTGCGTACGTGTCCACATGGTCCAATATGAACATGGACTATTTGTTTAAATACTGTATATTGTAATAGTGACAGAGAACAGGACTCTTAAAAAAATATAACCACTTTTTTAAAATAAATCTTGGCCGTAGAAGTTTTGACTTTTGGATAGGGGCAATGGGAAGCTTGACTTTGAAGTCGCAGAGAATATTACAAAGAGAAAATCACTGTAACTTATAATTGGATAATAAATTACAAATAAATTGAAAATGATCATTTTGATTTTAAACACAATATAAAGACACAGCACACTTTCGGACATGCAGATAAGCTAACAATAAAGCAATGTACCACACAGCCTTAGCCTAAAAAACACAGCCTCATTCCTGAATGATTGTTTGATTTAAAACAAAAAATAGCATGGACTTGAAAGAAGTTGAAACAAAGTACTACTAATAGTCTAATTCATCTAATAAGAACAGGGAAATGTTTGACCATATTTTGTTGCTGACATCAAGAAATGTTCTGTTTTTATTAGGAGCAAATCTGTCTGTGATTCTGTTGTGGCTCAGCTGGAGAAGTGTTTTACTCTCGACTATGAAGCCTCTTGTGTTTTATGCCGCACTACTGCTTGCAAGGTCAACCTTGATATCTGAAGGATATTTGTCTGTGTCAAATTGGTTGCTCACAGTTTTGTTGTTTGCAAGACATAAAGTTAAAGCAATTCCTCTAAACTGAGGCCAGTGATGTCTCCTGCCTGGAGATCTTTTACTGAGCCTGTATCTGCACCTGCAACCCGTTGCTATATATCACTGAAAACTCAACTCAGCAACTTATTTCTCAATTGTTCTGAGCTGTCAAACTTTGTGGCTAAAAAAATGTTGAGTTGTCTCCAACAATGTCTTCTGTTTTTGTTGCATATTGCTACTAAATTTTGATTTATGCTTGTATACCTGTGAGTTCAGTGCATTGTGTTTAATGAAAACTCAACTAAAGGGAGAAGACAGAAGGAAATACTACAATTAAAACACCAAAAAGGCAGTGATGCTGTAATATGCATATAATTGGACTGCTTACATGTGGAAATTATGTTTTATGAGCATTATTTCATTGACTCTCAGTTGCTGTAGCTTTGCAATACTGTCATGCTGTCCTGATGGATCTGTGCTGTCTACAGACTCTATAAGTAAAAATGTATACTGGAAGCATCTTTCTATGTTCAGGGATTTTTGTAACCCTGATTTTACACTAGAGCAGCCCTTAAGCTAACCCGAGGGATATTTGGGATCACCACAATGACTCTTGGAGGGCACTTGTGCCTACAAAAGAGCCATTAATACCACTAAAGTGGCCATTAGGGTGCAGTATTCTGGTTAAAACGGGCACTTTAACAAATATTTAGCAAAATAGATGTAAGACAGAGATGTTGGTTTGTATAAAATAGCTGCTTCTTAATATAATTAGAATGGTGATACATTCAATCTAGCTCAGTATTAATTCAATTCAGTCAAATGGATTCTCTCATTCGTTTCTGACAAATTCATTTGTACAGTAGGTCCTCTAGTGGCCAAACACTGACATTACTTAATATGGGCTTCGTTGGGGCACTCAATTTAGTTCTTTATAATTGGTTCCAATTAGTTTCACGTCTCCAAATTCAAAATATAGTCTGTAAACCAAAATCTGACATGTCATACAGCTGTTTTCATGATAATCATTGAAATGAACAGAATAACACTCCAGATGAGCAGTTTTCCATTTTTTATTCAACAAACAAAAGTTAACATTCTTTCATCCAGTCTGAATCACTGTGTGCGTGAGTGGAGAGAAAAGTTGATGTTTGGTGCTAATGCTGTCTCTCTGTGTTGTTTAGGGGCGTTGAAAAGACTCTCTCACTGATTCCTAATCCTGGCATCCCATCATTGCTGAGGTGATATTTTGAGCAAAAGGGGCGATTCTGCTCACAATCAGTGTCATGGTGCTTTCGTAGTGGTAATACTGTGAGCCCTTGAACACATTAACTCCGTCTTGACTGCAGAGAGCAGCATCAATGTCGGACAAGGGCAGGGGCAAATCTCGGTTCACGACCCTGGGCGTGGCGGTTAGGTCAACGTCACGAATCCTCTGCCCTGTAGGAAGATATATGTGTGTAAAGATGTTCGTCAATCACTTGTGAGCAAAAAAGTTTCAAAAGTTCACCCAAAAATGGTCCAAAAAATTAGAAATAAGCACTCGGTAACCTTACCTTGGATTATATGAACGGTGTGTTCACCAGGACAGAGGAAAGCAGCGTCCACGTGTCCTTCAATGCCCAGCTCCTCCTTCAGGGTTTTAGGGTAGCCTTCAATCAGGCTGGAGTGAGCAGCTGTTTTATAGATGTAAACCTTATCATCCTGCAGGTGTTTGGCAGAACAGGAGGGATTTTAGTTTTAACTTCAACACAGTGGGAAATTTGTTACCAGAGAAATATGACAATAATACATTTGTACAGCAAACACAATGAGCAGTATGGAGTTTAACACTTCTATGGCAGAGAGGACAAAACTTGTGCCCACAAGTTTCATTTCCTATATATATGTGTCCTTGTATCTGCGGCCAGATGGAAGTCGAGTGAAAAATGGGTTGAGGTTTCTGAAAGCAGGAGAAGAATTCTGACACGTTACTTCAAGGTTACCTTAATCAAGTACATTTTATCAGTGTAGGAAAAGACAGCGTCCACACCGCCGGTCACCTCCTTCCAGGCCCTGGTGATTGGGAAGGTGTGAAGGCCGTCACGACGGGTGTCCAGACGCATGTAGTTGGGGCCTAAGCAGATTGAACTGTAGTCTTAGTGAAAGCTTTACAACAAGCTCGAAAGAAATTCAAAAGTGGGGGGAAATACATATCAGGAGATATGCTTCTTGGCTTTTTTGGTGAGAGTTAGATGAGACGATCAATACCACGTTCATATATGTGCACCAAGGATGCAGTAGGCCATTGCTTCATGCTCAGCTCACATGCTCACATTGCTAAGATGTTGCTGTTGCTGCTGTTTCTTCCAGTCTTTATGTTAAGCAAAGCTAAGCTAAGCTAAACTGATCACCTTCTGGCTCTAGCTTCATGCTTCATGTGCCAAACTCTCAGCAAGAAAACAAATACTGCCAAATATTTCCCAAAATGTTGAACTAGACCAGTTAATTTTTACTTTACCTGCAAAGAAGTAAGTTTTGCCTGCATCATCAGTGGTGATGGCATCTAGTTTGACCTCACTGCATTTAAGGGCCTTATGATCACCTCCATGACCTGCAGTCAAATACAGAACATTACATGTTTGATTTGATTTCTTGTACAAAATAATGCGATTATAAGCTTTGTACAACATTTGACTGTTGATGAACTGGTGAACTCACCAAAGTTGGGGCACTTCATGAAGTAATGGCGGGCATCTTTTGGGTAGGAAGGGCCCACCTCTCCAGTTACTGGGTTGAACCTGGTGAAGTTGTGTCCATTGAAGCAGTAGTGGTGCTCCAGCCAGTGCAAAGCAGAGGTACAGACAGGCAGGTGGGGCCATGTCTTAGTCTTCACTGTCTTTGTGGTAATATCATAAACATGCACATCATGTCCTGTGGGGCAAATGATTACCAATTAGCTTCACCATATGCTTGTTAATTTACAGTTGCCTAATCATATCACAGTTCATTTTACAATCATTTACTCACATGTGGCTAACCTGCAACATGGATTGTGATGCTTAAAGGACAAAATGCACTCCTGCTGCACTAGAGAGCAGCATTGTCTTTATAAAACTGAGATAATCCAATGTTTTTCTGTCAGACATTGTAATTTTTCAAGGGAAAACATTTTTACAACTTAATTATAGTTTTGAGTTAGTGAGATGAATATTTTTGCTGTGAATACCAACATACCCTTGAAGAATAGAACCGAGTCGGCCGTGCACTCTCCTTTGGGACACTCCACAGCAGCATCCAGGTGAGTAGGGACTCCTGGGAAGTCCTCCTGGATCTCTTTTGGATACCCGTCTTCCAGAGTGTAGTTATAATAGCTGAACACCTTGTCATCCTAGACATTACATCAGAAAAGAGATATAGATCTAAAAAAAAAATTCTTCTCGATGTAAATTTTTAACACAATCATGTTGCAAATAAAAGAATCTGTGGATCATACCAGGAAGAAGTAGATGTGATCGTGATCGTCTGGGTTCTCTGTGTTGTGCATGCGGAAGGCAGCATCGACATGGCCGATGTGATGGATATCATCCAGCTCCTTGAAGTACTCATTGGAGAGCTGAGCTTGTCCTCGGAAACCCTTCCACAAGTGGGGACCTGAAGGAAAACATCAGAGTTTCATTATACTGATATATATACTGTACACATATATTCAGTTTGGACCACCATGAGAAAATGAAGTCCACCATGTAATAAGTGAGACTTTATAAAAATGTTCCACACCTTTGAAGAAGAAAGTGTTTCCTTTCTCATCAGGGGTGATGGCATCAAACTCAATACCTTCACACCGGTCTGGGAGAGCAGCTCCACCTTTATTTCGCAGTTAGAAACATAACATAATTATATGCATAAATACAGAACATGATGCTACTATCTAAAAGACAAATGAATGACAAACCAGTGAGAAAGCAGGGTTATTTTTTAATATGCTTATAAAAAACCCACCGTCTACTGATGCATCTTGCGGGTGCCTGCGGATGACAAACAAAGATCCTTATTTTTCTGCAGTTCAGCATAGCACGATGTTTCATTTCATTTCCAAAAATCCTTGAGTCATGAAGATAGGGGATCAATCAGTAACAAACCACCAAGGAAATACGATGACTTTGACTTTCCTGTATTTGTTCAATTGATCCAAAGGGTGAACTTCGTGAACTAGCAAAGAGTTGTGAAATTACAAACAACAGTAACTTGTGCAATGCAATGCATCAAAAAGTACAGCCTCAGAAATTACCACAGTGTTGACTCAATTGGAAAGGTACCATTGAGAGGGCCAATGTATTGGTTTGTATTATATTATAAGATATAATATATAAGATATAAGATTTTTTCTACCCCCTGTATTTATTTATATAAGATAAGATATTTATCCTCATATTTATTTATGCCCAATCGGGGAAATTAGAATTGGCACAGCAGCACAGAGGAATGTAGTGCAAATTTAAAAGAAATACAATGAATTAGAATCGGCCATCAACACAATGCAATAAAGTAGAATCAGAATTTATCATGTAGATGGGAGATGTTGGGTGCTATGGTGTTGTGGAGTCTGATGGAAGATGGCACAAATAAGGCTCCTAGGGTCTGGATAAGGCTGTGGCTCAAAAAGTCTTATCCAGTGTTGCTTTACTACAGAAAAGAAAAGTATGTAGGAAACTGAATCAAACAAACACGGGTCATTTATGTTTTGGATTTTTAGCCTAAATAACCTGCACCCACAGAGCTCTTTCTTTTCAAGGGTTAGAAAACCTCTTGAAACATGCACACACTGTCAGCAGTGAAAACTCAATATATGAGGACTGTTACATCCTGACCTGAAAGACCTATTTTGTGTGATAATTTAATTACAAGATAGAATTCATTAATACTCACGCAGGTGCTCCATTAGCGAGGGCAAGTGCTAAACACAGAAACAGAGTTTTGGTGAAGAGTTCCATGCTGTGCGGTCCTGAAGTCCTCTGATGTGGAGTCTCACAGTGTAGCTGAACATGCACTTTTATTCTGAAATATGTGTGTGGGTGGACAGGTTAGGAAACGGTGTGTGTGCTTGTGTGTTTGCATAGACAGGGTGAATTTTTGTTCTTGCAAAATAAGGCTTTATCATGAGCATTTACGATGACGCATTGCATTTTACTCATTTGGTGTTATCTTTATTTTCTTAAATACATCAGTATTATGTGCAGCATAAGCTATGTTTTATACTGTCAGTATTAACCTTGAAGAACAATATGTATATCTATAAATTCAAATTCAAATTAGCTTTATTGGCATGACAGTGTAACAATACTGCCAAAGCATCATTCATCTATATTATTATTAATCACTTTATTAATATTATATATTAATAAAGTGATTTTAAATCTTGAGGAAATCTACTTGGAGAGGAGGTAAAAGGGAGAAGCTTCATTTTCTCTTTTATGTTGATTTCATAATTATTGATGTTTGGTTATCTTTTTTACCACTTCTAACTGTGTGTGATAATTACATGTTCTTCAAAACATGATCAGTAAGCTCTGGTTTTTCCCTTGTTTATTTGGTGATTATTTTTTTGTGCAAACATTGTCACCAGAGATGTACCCAAAAGCTGATGAACAGATTATGAAGCTGCATGGTAAGGTAAGGTCAGGTAATAGCCCCAGTAAGCACAAAATCAGGCAAAATTGGATGTAATTCAGAGTTTAATTCCTTTTCCTCAGACAAATTGACAGTACAAAAATCATTAGCCCTCCCAAGCTTAAGTCAACTAAAGTGTTTATCCTGCTGATTGCACTGATTACGCTGTTAGTTCACAAATTGGTCTCAATTATTGATTCATTAAATGTTTTACAATATGGACAATAATTACCTAAACTGTATTCAATAGCATTCAGACATACAGAATTATGGGCTGCTATGCTGCACTGTAGATTAATTGAGAAAAACAACACTCAAACACTCAAGGGTAATTCAAAAGCATGCATTTGTATTTTTTTCTACACTGGCCTCGCTTCTACTGATTAGCATAATGAAAAAGGCTGTCTTTTTTATCTCCCTTTTGAAATCTCATCAGACATGATCATTTCAAATTAAACTGAACCCCACATTATACGTATTCAAGGATATTGCCTGCTATTACAAATTTAACCCTCTCAATTTCTCATAGCAATCCATCTGTGCCTTAGTCATCCTCTGTAGTTCATTTGTAACGATAGATCTTGATACAATGATTCATGCTGTCTGACACGACCATGTGGCCATCGGGGACAAGTGCCAGGCCCCTTGGACTACTCAGGTTATCGGTTATCAGAGGCCAGCCAACTCCTTTGGATGGGTAAATAAAAACACTGTGGCGCTGCTTGCCCCAGTCTGCCACCAGGACATCCCCATCGCTGTCGATACAGAGACCCCAAGGGCAGGTCAGAACAGGCCCAAGGCCAGAGCACACCCCAAGGATTCGGATAGTGTTCCAGCCAGGCTCCAGGACTCGAATGCATGGGACACGGCCAGTCTCATTTCCTCGTTCAGATACAGCCATGAGCCCAGTGGTGAGACAGGCTGCCACCAGGTAGGGTCTGTGGTACCCAGTCACCACTGTGCGCTCCAATCTGGCCCCTGTTTTGGGGTCCAGCTTCAGGGACGTTAGGGTGCCACGCTTGATGTCAGCGACCAAGAACTCATCTTGACGGGTAACAGTCACCCCTCTAGGAGCATCCAACTCTTCATTGGCGGAACCAATCAATGTGCCCCCAAACGTCTGCAGGAGACGCCCATGACGGCTGAACACCAGCACAGCTCGTTCAGCAGCACAGGTCAAGGCAATGAGGCCCTTTGTGTTTACAGCCACATCAAAGTAGTTGCAGATGCGAGAAGACCTTTCAGCTCCTGATGGAGACACCTGCTGTACAACATTCTTCTGCAGATCAGTTACCTGAATCCGGGCGTTTCCACAATCCACCACAAACAGCTGCCCTTTGACAGTAGCATGGACGCCACTTGGTAGGTTAAAGTCAGTGCGGCCCGATCCTTGTTTTCCAAACTGTTTGACCAGATAAGCCGAGTCAAGCGCGGTTGAACCACCCTCTTCCTCCAGTTCCCTCAAAGCTGGCGCACCTCTCTCTTTCTTGTCCTTGTATTGCTGTGATTCCTGCTGTAATTTGTCTCCTTCAATAGCTGACATTGACAGAGATCTGCTCACATGGTTAAAGCCTACACCCTGTGTAACAATCTTGGATCTTGATTGTCGTTCAAAACTTGTGGCGTTCCTGTCAGATTCTGTGCCATTTCCTTGGTCTTGTTCAAGAGTTGAAGGTTGCGAAGCCAGTCGCATTCTGTTGACCTTCCTGATTCCTCTACACTCACCCTTGTCACTGTTAATTAAAGGGCGAAGTTTACCTGAGAGGTCAGCAACTGACATTGAGCGGCAGTGCTCTTGCTTGAGGGATCCATTCACTGGAGTATTCACAGTATAGGTGTAACAGGAGTCCTCACTGTCCACTGGGGATGGAGGGCTTCCGCTGTCCACTAAGGATTCATTTGAGGTCTTTTTCTTGGATAGGTTGTGTTGAGAAAGAGGATGATGTCTATTAGGAAAATCTATAAGAGTCTGTCTGGAGAGAGAACTTATGCGCCCAGTCTTTGGAGATTTTGCCACATCATTGCTTTTTTCATCAGTTTCTTCAGGAGGGCAGGATGGTTCTTCACACGAGACCAACATGAGGGCTTTTTGCTTCCTCTTACCCTTCGGTGTGGAGCGCCTCTTCTTTCCACTTTGTCTCCCATCAAATTCATCCCCTTCAGATTCACCTTGGCTAGAGACTGGTGGGATAGCAAGGAAAAGATCTTGCCCCTGTGTGTCTGAACAAACAGACTCCACTTCCTCATCTTGGGATGACTCAGATAAACAACAATGTCTTGATATGGGGGACTTTAAGGTGGGGGATTTGAGCTCGTCTTCATTCTCTGTAGAGCTTGACAGGCGGAGTTTCCGGACAACACGCATGTTATCACTTTTTGCCTTACTGCTCTCTTCTGGACTGTACCTTTGGCCAGCTCTGTTTGGTTGTGGTTCATTTCGAATTTGAAGAGGGGTAATGTTTGAAAATGTCGTATCCCCTGAGTGCAAGGCACACTTTTGTCCCTGGACACCACAGACACCAATTGGGTAGGTCATACTTTGCTCACGAACATCAACTTCCCCCAAGCTTGACTTCTTGGACTGAGGGTATGGTAAGAAACTGACTCTTTTTAGTGTTAGAGATATCTCCCAAGGTTGGGTGACCTCTGCTACTCCTCTTTGGAGCTGATTTTTGTTGGATCCACCAGCGGTACTGCCCAATCTTTGTATCTGCTCCTTCAGTTGTCCAATTTTTCTAAGTTGCTGGTCAACAAGTGACTGCACAACGCGCACCGCTGCGGCATTCTCCCTCTTCACCTGACTGAGGTGCCTCTGGGCATCTCTGTGGTCCTGCTCAACCTTCTCAAGAAGGCGACGCTCCTCTCTTTGAGCTTCAATCACAGCGTTGTCCAATTCACGGTTCACCTCCTCCACTTCAGCCTGCTGTCGCTCCCTGAGGCTTTGCAATTCTAGTTCTCCTTTCTCAAGGTTGGAAAGGGCCTGTGTCACCCAGGGAGGTTGTGAAGTAAGAGATGTGGGTGTAAAGATGGACTCCCGTGGAGTGAAGGATAAGGGAGGTGGGGATGTCACATCTCTCTGTATTGGAGTGCTGGGTGTCAGCAGGGCTGAGAACCCAATTAGGGCTCTTCTCTCCGAATGAGACCGCATTAACATTGTGGATGGTAGATTTGAACAATTTTCTTGTCAAATGGGATTTTACTTTTCACTGCTTTTTGAGTGTCTGTAAAGATAAAGAGAAAATGCAGAAGAAAAATGCATTGTCATCAAACCCTGTTACCATGGCATTAAAAACTGTGAAAGTCAAACATACACATAGACAAGGCACAGCCCTTACAACAAAGCATTTAGGTGTTTCACAACTAATACATAGGTACTTTTTAAAAGTAACGACTAAAGCGTTTCAACTCAAATCAAGATTTTCAGCTTTGGAAAAAAGTGACACTGCAAAACATCTACAAAGGCCAAATCAATGTGGATTAATATGAAAATAAGCACTGGATGCAATAAGAAGATTTTGGCTCAGAACATCAGCCATTTCTTCACCAAAACAGTCGCCTGTGTATCAGATAAACCCTGTGATGACTTGTGTACATTTCAATTGCTGTTTTAAAACTGGGACACAGGTTCCCTTTGGTTGCAACTTTATCTATCCCACACAATATTCAGTTTCTCACGAGACTCTAAAGTGCTCTCGGGTAACCAATGTCCTGTTTCCCTGAGGTCAGCATTGTATTCAGACTTCAACACTGTTGGCAGCCACTGATTACTACAACAATAAATGTCCTAAATTGGATGTTAATCAACAGTTTGCTAAAGCACATCTAAGCACATCTCTATTGAGCAAACATTTGCCTTGAACAACAGTCATGCTGTACTTCATCTAAATTATAGAATCACTGAATGGTCATTGCGTGCCAAGTTGAGGCAGAACGAATTATGAGTCGTAATTTGCCAAGTCTCTTCTCTTAATATTACTCATCGTGAAATCTCAACAGTTTCAAATAGATGCTTCTGAATGCAGCACAGACCCTCTTTGTCACTTTTGGCAGAAACAGCAGCGCTTATCTGCTCAAGTCATTGAAACCGAACCCTGTCTTTCACCACCAACACAAGGTATGTGAGACACTGCCAGGAGATGGGTCAGTTCCTGCTGAGTCTTCTTACTGAGTCTTTATGAACATGCAAGATGGGTTATATTTTGAGTTGGCAATTGTGGGCAGTGGGTACCAGTGTGAATATGTTAACAGTGGATAGCCTTTTATCCCCCCTGGAGCGAAACAACAAGGCTTTTGCAAGGATGAAAGGGTGAGGTGTCAGTTTACCTCTGCATGTTCACAGCAAGGTCCCCCTGGAAACATGTGACCTTAGAGTGTCATTAGATAGAATCTGTTTCCCATGTTAAAAGATGTTAAAAATATGTGGGTGACATTTTGCTTAAAAAATAATTTAATTGAGAAATTAGGAGTAGTAGACCTTGGAAAACATAATACAATCTACAATCTCAATGCTAAAACTACAAACGCACAGATGGGTCAACAAGTAAACAGTCATCAATCTGTTTGTTGGAAAGAAGGAAAATTTAGGTTGTGTGTCAGTAACAAATCCCTGTCACTCTCCCGGAGCGAGGCCACTGGGTCCTCTCATGTTACTTTTTAATGTTGAATGAGCAACACTAGTTGCTAAGTTACCGGATGGCCTTTGCTGAGGTGCTGAGACTATAGAATAAATGATACCATTCATAATTGAGAGCATTACGCAGGATGTTCAGGATCATTCCAGCGTACCAACACTAAACAATGGACCCATTCACCGCAGGTTACAGAGCATAAAGCTCACAGGTAAATGCCTCTTTAGAAGCTTTAAATGAAACATACCCATTTCAGTAAACAAAATTATATCTCTAGGCAGAAAATTAACTCAACAAATACTTTATTATTATTATTTTTAAACTTACACCATGAGTACAAATGCTTATACAGACGTTTTTATTCAGATTTTAAGCTGAAAAATGTAACTGTTAAATGCAAAAGCATTAAAAAAACAAAGTTAACGGTGTCCTACCTGAATTCCAGGTGTGTGCGTCTTCCTCAGCTGCTCTCTGTGCTCTGTCCTGCAGCCTCTAGTTCTTCCTCCCTCTACCTCTCTCTGTCACTCCCCCATTTCAACGCTCTTCCCTCCCTCTTTCTTTGCATCGCACAGGTTGTTGTCTAATGTGACTCACAGCAGTGGTGTGTGCAAATAAACAAATTAATATCTGATTTGTGCATTAAAAATTTAGATCTTGGGAATTACTCAACTGACCTCTTGCATAAATTGATTGAAATTGGACCAATAACATACTTGAAATACAACAAAAAATGAACTTCAGGAGTGATAGTTGGTTTACTAATACATTTAAATTTAAGAGAAATATTCAGAACACTGAAGGTCACACAGTTCAATATACAACGTAAGAGGATATGTCTTGGGATTTAATGAGTGTTGATTAGTGATATTTCTGATGTTGGCCTTAGCATTTAAATGATGATCTGAAAGCAGACAGTGTTGTTTGTGTTTGGGCAAAAATGGAAGCCATCAGATAAAATAATACTTTTACAGATTTAAAACTGTTTTTTAAAACGGACGTTGCATTTTACAAATTAACTTCTGAAACGCTGCCTGCTAGTGATTTTTTATTTTTTGTTATTAATTGTTTCCCTAGACTTATAAAAGCACATAAGTAATAATTATACACCATGACATTTACAATGAATGATTTTACAAATGTATTGATTACATCTGTGGTGCAGACAAGATTCTCCAGCTCTATCAGAACATTTACTTTCCACTAATTTGCCACTAGATGTCAGCAAGTACAAAGCTTCAAAAATATGGCAGCCTGTAGAGTTAATTCATTTTATTTTCTCAAATCAAAGTACTTTAAATAAATAATTAATCAGTCTACTTAGTTATAGCAATTAAATCTGTCTAACTAATTTACTACAGGCCTCCATGGAGGCCAGTCACATAGTAAATAATAATCCATGTGTCCTAGATACAGGTAGTAGTGAGAGACAAGACAAATAAAAAAACAATTTCTTCAAAGGTTTATCTTTTACTGGGTCCACTTTTTTCTGAGTATGTATTTTTTCCCCTTCTGTTTAGAAACTTGAATCCAGCAATAAAACTAGGAATTATAACCTTCAAGTGGTTTACCCTTACTTTTACTAGAGAAATCACTTTTTAAATGTAAGTCATGTCATAAAAAGGTACTTAAACTATTGAATTTCCCAATGCATAACATGTTGCAGGTTGGCTGACTGCACTATAGATAGTGTTCTCTCAGCTGTTTAGGGTTCAAGAGTCAATCAGTCTGTTGCAGGTCTGCACAGAACAGACTTTTAACGAGGATTGGCCCCAGTTAGAGACTTTACCTTCAAATGTTGGCTTGGGGAATTCCACTCATGGTGACTCTGATGTTTGTGCAGGGTGAAAGCTTTGGAAACATTTTAAAAAAACTGACAGAAATTGGAATCAGTGAATGTGATGCAGATCTACAGGTTTATTGGCTGAAAAAACCTGCATCATTGATTGTTGTTCAATCCTGTTATGGATTTTTGGTCAGAGTTTTAAAAGACTGTCTCCTTGTTGTCATTACATTCCCTCTGTCTCTCTGGGTGGAAGCTTGAAATGTATTGAGACAAAGGAAAAATGTTAAAGAGAGTGTGTTGAAAAGCATGTCCTGCCCATCATTATGTAGACAAATTGGCTATACTTGTGCCCAGTTACCAAAAGTAAAAATGGAAAGTACATTTTTCTTTTTGAAAAAAGAAGAATTTCCATCTTGTCGTGTTCTCACAGCAGATTATTTTATGACTGCTCCTATGCCCGAAAACAAGCCAGCATAGTTAAGTAAGTGTTGGCTATAAAAATTAGTTATCCAATGCAAACACTGACCATATTTTTTAGACTGCACAGAAAATGTACCTAACCTTGTTGTTCATATGAACACATGTATAGGTCACCTCATTTTGAGTATCTACTGTATAAGCCTTTGAGCAGTGTAACAGATTTGCTCTTCTTATAGGATCCAACATCTTCTCACCAATTATCCTCACACACACACACACACACACACACACACACACACACACAGAGCGTTGCCCCCTGGACACAGATGGATCCTGAGCCATCAGTGTCTCTGGATGTCACACGAGGTCCTACAGGCTGCTTGGCTGGTGTTGTGACTGATTATTTCTATCTTCCGCTCTGTCAGGAGAGATGGAAAATTATATCGGCCTAAGGTGGCGCTCCGTTATTGATATCACTGTTAAAACTCTCCAATCCAGCTGCTCGCCTCGCCTGCAACATCACTGCAATTAAATCTACCGGCCTGTGTGTGAGGCAGAGAGTAATGGGCCCAATAGTTACTGTAACAAAACAATAATGTGATTCAGCATGGCAGCATAACAACCACATATATATAAATATCATTGCGATCTTTGACAGGGAATTTAATGGGTTATTATTACAACTCCCTAACAAATGGCAGCATCCCAGCAAAGCAGGTATTAAGTGGACTTGTTGCAAACAAACAATTAAAAAATAAGTCTGCAAGCTTTCACAGATGGAATTACAAAGGTGGTCAAGAAAGTCATATCGCACTCTTCTCTCCCACTTTACATATACAGCATGCAATATTAGGTGATGAATATGGTAATGGTCCTCATTCTAGTGGGACTATCTCCTTTCAGAGGGGAAGATCTGATTCTGCTGGTAGATTCGATTAATTCCTCTTCATGCCACTCCTCATTTTTGCCCTAACCCCCCCCTCCCCCACTCCCTCCTCCTCTCTAACACTTTCAGGCCTATGATATTAGACGAACAATCGCAGAAACAAAACGAGCTGGAACAACCAAGATGGGAACAGATGGCACGTAATTGCCTGGTGGAGGAAGCCAGGGAGTCAATTTTTACCCGTCCTGGGGGAGTTGCAGTTGCAAGAAGGGGGGAAAAAAGTGCAGGTGCATTTGTTTTGATCAGATATGGCCTAGAGGAAGCATCTGAAAAATATTCATCATGCACACATTAGGGAGAGGAATTTAACAAAAGTGTTGTGGGTGAGACCGGGGATGCGATGGTGAGCTTTCATCAGGACAAGGAGGAAGATGTGTGGATGAGTCAACAGCAGCAGATGCATCACAAATTAATGTCACACTGAAGTGTTGCAAAAACTGTAAAACTTTCAGATGGTAGCGGTCTGTAGCGTTTGCCAACCTAATTTTAGGGTTTTGTGATAAAGTGGCACTATAAATAAGGTGAGAATACTTTGGAATAACTGATAAAATAATAATAATCTTATATAATAATAATATTTTATTTTTATTTTTGTTGGACTTCTATATATTCTAAATGTACATATGAATATTATATAAACTTTAAAATGTATAACTTCATATTTTAATTTATAGTAGAAACAGTGACACTGGGATCCCTCTACTCATTCTATCTACAAATTCCTCCAAGACACAAGTACAGTCTTCCAACAAACAATCTTTTTAAATACTTACAAATCAGACACTGTGGAAATTCCTTGGGAATCTCCTCTGAAGAATTCAACAGTCTACATACTAATACTAATCTACTAATAGCCTAATAACGTCCTCCATAGACCCGTATTATGAAAACCCCCTTTTTATAAAACATGAATGGAATGGAAAATTGGATTGCAATCATCTTTGGATCAAGCACAAACCATTTCTACAAACCATAGACTAATATTCAATACTATACAGACAGATTCATCATCTCACCTATGGGCTAACATCAGCATACTGTCATTGTGAGCATGTTAGCATGCAGGTATAATGTTACCCATGTTCTCAATCTTAGTTTGGAGTGTTAGCACGCTAAAATTAGTACTAAAAACAATGTATTAGAAGACTGATATCACTCTCATTGTCCGCTAATATAGCCAGCAGCCAGTTGGTTATCTTAGCTTAGCATAAAGACTGGAAAGATGGGGAAACAGCTGGCCGGGCTCTGTCCAAAGCTAGCAAAATCTCTAAAGAGCATCCATCCATCGTCAGCCGCTTATCCTGCTTGCAGGGTCGCTGGAGCCTAACCCAGCTGGCATAGGGCGAAAGGCGGGGTACACCCTGGACAGGTCGCCAGTCCATC
>JAPMOB010249560.1:0-18103 GCA_029875015.1 Lepomis gibbosus
ATATATATATATATATATATATATAGTAGAAGTGAGCTTGACTTGGCCCCTTGATTTAGCACTGTGGGTGGCAGAAGCCAGAAGACAGGAATGTAAAAGGGATAGAAAATGGACTTTTCTGTCGTCTTTTCCGTCTGCCTCACAGTTGTTTCTAAAAAACCCATGAGTGACACTGGGTATCAAACCTTTGCATGTTTAGACTACTTATGCTGGATATCATTCTGAATTTCAATGCCAGTGCCAATGTGGTACTCAAGTTTTCAGCTCAATACCAAAATACCCTTCAATATTTTATTTTGAAGAAAATAACCGTTCATATAAAAACTTTGACTTTACTTACCAAACTTACTACTTACCATTTACTTTCACTAAATAACACACAATCTAAAATTTGAAAAAAAAAAAAAAAAAACTATTAAAAGGTGGGGAATATCTGATCTCTATATCTGAATAAATATTTAACGCCAATTTTAGGTTAAAAAAATCCCTTTTGGTAAACAATGTTTTAGCTTTGTTTACCGTGTCATTTCAAAAGAAAAGCTGTGTCATTTCAAAAGAAGATGCAGAATTTCAAGGTTTCAATATATACACTACAGTCTGTGCTGCCTGGCAAGCTGTAGAAGCCATGTTAAAATAAGATTCTTCATCTCTTAGATCAGTCAAGTGAAAATATTTTTTTTTGCTGTATTACATTTGGATTCATTTGATTATGAGATCTGTCAGTAGAACCTGCAAAATTGTGGAGCCTAAACCAATGCACTTTGCCTGGAATATGCATTTTTTTTATAAGAAAGTCTTGGTTTAAAAATGACTCATGATTTACATAATGTTGTTATTTGCATGTAAGGTCAGATAGGGTTTCCTGACAGCAGAAATGGCTTTGTTTCCACAAGGGATCGACTTGGCTTTGAGGCCTGATAAGGTTGCCTCGGACAGCTCATATTCTGTGCAAATAATCCGAATATTGACACAATTTTCATATCAAAGAATTTCTGCATTTATTTTTCGTCTCAGTATATTCTACTGCTTTATGTTTCCCCACACTTTTCATTCATAAATTGTATCATCAGTTGCAGCAGATTAGCATGTAGTCCTTTCATCACTATTTCCTGCTGTAACAATGCCGTTTCCTTATGGAATCATGACAGTTTGATGATTTCTATTCTTCTATATTTGGCCTTGTCAGAGTGGAAACGCCTCTGAAACAAAATACAGCTGTAAGCATACTTGAACTCTCCATTCAAGTGTGCAGTACAGAATTTCAGATTGCACTGTTGCACAATACTACATCACAACAAAGGACTCCTTCTTGCCTCTCACAAGCCTAAAGCTTTGTGTTTAGTGTTAAGCACTTAATTGACATACTCAGCGCCCATTGGACAGTCATTTTCTCCGGTGGTGCACAAGGAAGTAGGTCCTTTCTCAAGTGAGGTGTACCACCTCACCAGAAAAATGCCTGTATATGTTGACTGTGCAAGCAGCATATTACGAGACTCATTTATGTTTGTCAGGTCGCAGCTTATAGTCTTCATTGTTATAATGATGGGAGCAAAGGAGGAAGTCAGGTGACTTAGTATAAAGAGCGAGAAAGGCTGTGTTAGGAGGTGGATGGGTCAAACTAACTCTTTCACCCAGGAGAAAGGCCCTGTGTTAACTTATAATTAGGTGATTTAAGTCATGTTAACACTTACTTTAACCCAAACCACAATCTTCTACTAAACCAAGTAGTTTTGTTGCCTAAACCAAACCAAAGTGTGACTCACGTTTACTTAAGGTCCGGTACACCTGACGGTGATACAACGTTCATACATGTTTTGGGAGTCTGGCAATTAACCTATTCTGTCATTTAGGTATGAGGACTTGTTTGTTTCCACACATCATTTTCATGTCCCAGTGTCTCATTAAAATTATATTGTAGTTTTACCATGACAATCAGATTTTCCCGTATTTGTTCATAGTGCTTTTACATTTTACATAGGAGTTGGAGCTAGCAGTTCGGCTGCTATCAGCTGACTCTGAGTTGACGCTCTCCCACGTCGGAGAAAATTTATATAAAGTTGAACCTTCTTGCATCAGGTGGGCTGCTCTTGAATGTTTTTTGGTGGTTCCAATGAAAGGCAGCTTGTCATGCCCATTGTTTGAGACAATAAACGATGATAAAAGTGTTCTATATATAACATTTAGTCCTCTAAACTTTAAGATAAAAGATATTACAGGATTTTTTTTGCGGAATCCGTTTATAAAGACCAACCGGGATCGTTTTGGTTTGAAGGATTTCCACAAAAAGCGAGTAGAGTATTGATAATTACATTAGGAATGTTATCAGACTGCTTCATATCCACAATACTGTAAGTGGCTATGCGACCAGGCATTATGTGGTTTTGAATAACAACCAGTGGGCTCTGGGTTTCCAACCTGAAAAAGTTCACTGACAATTTGAGCCAATAAGAAAATAGAAAAAGCACATCAGCTACTAAGAATGCACCAACTTTCTCTATCACCTGACATGGGCCTATTAAAATATATTGCAGTGGTGCAGCCATGACAACACACACAAACAGACTGGCAGCACTGCTTGAACTGCCTCTCCCCTTCTCTTCTCTCTGACAGCTGGCCTGAAATTACAATTTTAAAGCCTAAATGTTAAAAGGTTTAGAAAATCAATTAAATCTGATCACGGCTGCAAATCACCACGTGGGACGCTTTATCGGCTGAGGAGACTGAGAAAAGAAGCAAAAATACATCTAGTGCAAATATTTTGACAAATGTAATGATTAATGGAAGTTAACTGGTGGAGGGAAAATAAGTGTAGGAGTGCTGCTGCCTGCTGCTGTCTATTTTAGAGGGAACTTTTTTTTTCAAGGATATTAACACTATCCATCACTTATGTGTCAACATTACTCATGCATGATCCATCAATCAGATTAGCTATCGTGCAGCTTCTATAATAATGTTTACTGATGGTGCTCCCAACAGAAGAAATGTATATTACTATACTTTATCAAAAGATGTTAAATAAGTGCAGATGCTGCAAAAAACAAACAAAAAAAAGGATTTGCTTAGATTGTAGTGGTCAACTTTTGGGCTGAATTTAGTTGCTTGACAAGGATTACTTTCATCAGTTACCAACAAACTGAGTCAAAACATCTAGCACAGCACCAGTGCTCAAAAACCACTTCACACTGTCAGACAGGGGTCCAATCAGCACTGGCACCAGACACAATTAATTGGACAGGTGTTTGACTTCTACATGCTGCCCCTGCCAGTCAAGGTTATTTTTATTTTGTTTATTTGTTTTGTTTTTCATATCATCCTTCCTCCGTAGCAAAAAACTGACGAATAGATGCATGCCTTGTAGGCCTTTTCATGAAATACTTCTATTTAATGAAGTCGCTATTTTCATATTTTCTGATGGAGTCATTTACCATAATAATCATATTTATTTTAGACAAAGAAAAATGTAAATATGTTTAGGTCTATTTTCAGCAGATTTCGATTGCCATAAGACAACTTTGTCACCTAAAAATTACATTTACATATGACTAGTATTAAACAGCTGATGTGTTTTGCAATAAATGTAATGCCTGATTATGTTTTTGTAGACGCAAGAAAAATAATGACTATATTTGAAAAATTTCAAAATTGAATGTATAGATTTTCCTGCAATATAAGCTAATGACAATTAAGCATGATTAATGTTTTTATAGTTACGGTTTTGTTTGGGTAAGACTAAGGAAAGACTGTTGGTTTTTGACCAAAACCTAAATCTTTGCCTAGTTTTAACCAGCGTGTTTTTTTGTAGCCGAAACCAACCTGTGATGTCGAGTGAGACGGCGTCTGCTGTATCGCTCGTGCGGAGCAGTTGGCACCTTGCATGACAGCCTCTTCATCAGTGTATGAATGTGTGTGTGAATGGGTTAATGTGACAAGTGCAGTAAAGTGCTTTGAGTGGAAAAGCGGTGCATAAATACACATTAATTTACCATATAGTCCTTTGCCTCACACCCCCCGTCATTCACCCATTCAAAACATCTTAGACAAAACTATTCATTAGTATATAAATGTAATTTTTAGAAGCAGGGTTGTCATAAATTGCAAGATATTTTCTGATACTACTACTGTTTCCTCTACCATATGTTGGTTCAGCACCCACTAATCTTCATCAACAATCAGGAACACTGCTGACAAGCAAACTCAGTTTTCTCCTCTGCTCCATTTAGGGCTGGAGTTTTTGATTTTTTGGTTGATATTCAGAAGGTATTGAGATTCCACAGACAGCCTTACTGTTCCTGTCAATGCATTTACAATGTAAATACATTTCATGTCAATGCTAACAACTGAACATTTATAATGGCCAACCATTGTAAACAGCATGAAGAACAAACAGGAGTTAGGCAGAGACGCTGCTTTCTAAAACTTTTTTTTAGAATGATAAACTACATTAGCTTTAATAAGCTTATCAAAGTCCCTGCAAAGTAATATAGAGATTTCAGGGGATATATCATCTGCAGCAATAGTGTTGTTCCACAGTGCCTCCCCAACAATAGCGACTAAATTATGTTTCTTCTTGTTCTTGTAGCTGAATTTAATGCTTGATAATTGGCACGCGAACAGAAAATAGCAAAGTCAGTGTGTAAAGAGAACGCCCAGTCTGGTGTCAAGTATGAAAAGTTGTAATTGTGCTAGTGCTCTGATGAAAAGTTAAGTTTGCATACAGTGCACTGCGGTCCACATGTTGGGAAGGCAGCTGTTTGTAGCAACAGCTGAGTGGGGCAGGTGGTATTTTAGTCAGAAAACACTTTGAAACAGTTGACTGGTCGGAGTGAGGATGTCACTGACTGGCGAGATATCAGCCTGTTCCACAACTCATTAGTCAAGGTACAGAGACCAGCCAAACAGCTGTGGAACATTTTAATTCCAGCCCCAAATCAGCAGCTTGGACCTGAGCTGCTGCTTCCAATGACCTCCCGCCTGCTTCTGCTGCCGAAAAATAACACTCATACAAACATGACTATACCCCACACCTCCCCTTATTCCAGCAGCTACTTCCAGAGCCCAAGGCCACAGTGTTGATATTGCTTACCCAAGTCTCAATGAGCTAATTAAGGAGGCTGCTACTAAAGTGCTCTTGCGTTTTGTTTATTTGTGTATCACCGGAGCCCCACAAATTACACAGACCAAAGGCTTGTCTGAACTTTTAATCTAATCACGCCTACCGCAAGCCCCCGTTTCCTGGTGTCAGTTTGCCTTAATGAGGCCTGGTCTGAGCCGTGGCCATTAGTGGAGCTCAGTAGTGGAACAGTACCGCGACGAGACAGGCTCGGCACAATGCTGCCACATAGCCTAATCCCCGGTTGCTCCCTGTGGACCTGCAGCCATGAACCAAGTTGTAAAACCCCCAGCTGTGCAGAACATGGATGACATTTGAAAACATACAGTATCTGGGCGGCAAATTAAGAGATGAATACATTAAAAGCGGCACTTAAATGACTTAAAAATGACTGCCAGGTGCGGCATGAATAGATTATTGAGCCATTTCCCTGTGACATAAGCACCCAGGCAGTCAAGTTAGTTGTTGAGTGCACAAACTTTCATGTATAATAGGCATTTTAATGCAGGGGTGTTTATTATCATTGACAACACAGTGGTTTAATGCCACTTACCTTTTTATATCAGCTTGCATTCTATGAACTAGCAGTATTTTGCCTTGGACAGTTGCACTAACATCCCCATTAGAACAATAATCATGTGGAGAAGGTCCCTAAACCATTCATTTTCCATGCAACTTTCATTAATTCAAATTCTGAGAGAATTTAGTGCACTTTCCCATTTCCAATTTGAAGTGCTTTGAATTCTGTTCACTGCACCCGTTTCTGTGTCATCAGCCCACTCAGAGCCTGAATAATTCATAACAATATTTATTAGCACTCTGAGGTACAATTAGATGAATTGGGATTAAGAATTGGCTTGTCTGTGGAAGAGAAAGTAGAACAGCTCTGCCGATGGATTTGGGCAGGCATAGCTCTAAAACATTATCAAAATAAAGCCAAGCGGATTAATTCCCTTTCTCTACTGTTTTTTTTTCTCCCTCTTGTGTTTAAAAGAACATACTTAATATTCCATCTGCAAGAGAACATCAGAGATGACAAGTTAAAACAAGGGCTGTACAGGGGCCTCACATTTTTATTTAATCTCCAATTCTTAGGGTAGCATACATTTCTACCTCAATCCAATAAAAAAGACCTTCGGGGCTATAATTTTACATTTCTTTACAAACTCACGTCAGGTGAATACTAATATGTAATACTATTTCTCCAGAACAACTCAAATATATGACTTAAAGTAATATATATATTTTAAACATGCTTCAAAAAGGTCTATGGCATATCGTTTGAGAGTTTTGATAATCCATAGTGAAAAGTGTTATTTTGGCACATGATTTTGATTTAGTTTTAGTATTTAGTAAAATGTATCATAGTTAAAGCCACAATTTTATAATTTTATTATTGTAAGTTTTGTTTATTTCCAGTTTTAATTGACAAAAAGTTTGGACGCTTCGCAAGCCGACATTCATCATGCACTTATTCCTGACAACAACTTAAAAACAATCTTAGGGTGCTTTCACACCTGGATCGATATGTTTTGTTCCAGAACAGATACTTTGTTCCCAATCAATTAATTACGTCACTCTTGTTCACACCACACTGTTGTAAAGCGATTCAAAATCGCTCACCCTTCCAGGGCTTTCCTTACGCCATTACGTCACTACCTCCTGAATGCAGGTCGCGCATTCCATTGGGGGACATCTCCATGACAACAGTAACACAAAATGAATGGCGGGTGGACTTCGCGTTGCAAAATGGTGAAATTGATGTTTGGTCGGTACAACACATCTCCAGGATGTTGCACACCACACATAAGAACACTGAAGTCTACAAGTGGGTCGTTGATAAAATTAAAAAGAGGGGTTGTGAACGCTCCGTTGAGCAGCGCCGCACGAAGTTAAAACTCCGAAAGCAGTAGGCCTAAGTTACACAACAACATACCACAACAAATTAGCAAAATACGCTGCCGAAACTGTTGAAAAGCGATCTTTTAGCGTCGGTTGCCAGGTAACACATTGATTTGTTCCGGTTTGTGGGTCGGTTGTGTTCTCACTGTAAACGAACCGCTCCATGGTTCATATGGAATCGAGCTGAGACCACCTCTTCTAGGCGATCTCGGCTCGGTTGTTTTGTTCCAATTCCGAGTGCGATTGTTGTGTTCACATATCAACCGGGCCAAAAGCGAAACGCCCACTTGTTTCAGAACAACGTCTCCAATCGATCCAGGTGTGAAAGCACCCTTAGGCTATGTTCAGACTTCAGGCCTTAATGCTCAATTCCGATATTTTCCCCAGATCCGATTTTTTTTTTGTTTGACAGTTCACATTATAGTTTAAATGTGGCCCATATCAGACTCCAGTGTGAACTGTTCGCGGCCTGAAAGTGACCCACATGCACAGAAGAATAACACAATGTCGCACTCAGCACGCTGTTGCAGGCTACAGAAGTAGAGGAGGAGCAACAGAGGTTAGCCCCGGTTAGCTCGTGGGAGACTCCCGTTTTTCATTGTCCTCTCACGGGTTACATTTCTCCCGAATTATGACAAGTGTTCACAACTTTCTGTTCTGTTTCTATCTTTTCTTTATGGTTTCTGGAGCTGTACAATGCAACTGCCGTACAACTCACTCACTCCGTCTCTCTCTCTCTCTCTCTCTCTCCACTGTGTCCGCTGGGACAAATAGCATGCACGTAACTCAGAGGAGAGCTCGCGGTCCGGTAGATTTTAGGTATAAGAAAGGGAATTTGTGAGCAGATGATAGCAAGGTAGAGAAGGAAGAGAGCCAAATATTTACATTATCTAACAGGTAAAGCAGCTTCCTTCTAAGAATCGCTTGGAACTGCTAACAGGTAAAGCAGCGTTTAACGTGTAATGAAGAGATTTTGGGCAGCATGATGCTGCTATGTGTATATGGGTTGTAGAAACAACATTTAAAAATGTGAATTTGTCACTTTGTCTGTCTTTAACATGTTTAATTATCATTTATTAACAAACATTTGAATATGTTTAGTTATAGTTTCTATTTTCAAATGTTACTTTTTGGTTAGTTTTACTCTGTTTTCATTGTGGGGAAAGAAATACATCAATGAATATTTTCTGTCATTGTTTTCATTGATAAAATTAACACTCGGCTAACTAAGAAGTTAAGATTAGCAAAAGCAGAAGGATCACACAAAAATCTGCCTTTCTGTAAATTGATCTTCCTCTGTGACAATGTAATTCTAAGAACTGTTCAGAGAAAATAAAAGTAATTCATATAGCTCTCTGATTACCTAAGCCCCCTCGTCCATCCTTAGGTCACATCAGCGTTCACATCACTGGTCTGATTAATTTCCAGCAGTAACAAATTGTAAAAAAATACCTTGTTTTCGACTGAGGCGGAAATGAAGAATATATGAATTATAGCTTCAACTCTAAACTCATTATCTCTGCGCACGCAAATATAAAATGAAGCTGTGACAAAGTTAATCATGCTGTACGGGAGAGAGGATTGGAGGTTTCTATGAAAAATGTTGACCTTAACGCATGACCCATCTACTCAGCTCAATTGTTTTTTTTTCTTCTTTTTTCCCTCATCCCCAATTAAAGAAGCTTCCGTCTGCCCGTCTCTGTAACGGATGAAGCCAGCAGTTCTTGAACTCTGCGTTAATTAAACATAAGTGCACGTCTCACTATAACTTATGGTGGGTTCACAGTGCCTCCTCTATCCAGATAATATCCTTAACTCCTCTGGGTCATCACATCTCTCTGCACGTCATCACAAACAAGGATGACACTCTAAGTTTTTGTGGCAAAAAAAAATAAACGTTTTAAGGATGTACCTGGAAACTGTTATGCAAACCTTGAAGCTCAACTGAGGCCAGAGCCAATTTATTTGATGTGTGTGTGTAGGCAACAAGCTGACGGTGCTGTCAATTAAAAATCCTCGAGCTTATCTTGGGAGTTCAGCTCATTAGGATTCATCCATAGCTAACTTTTATCCTTCATTTTAGAATTTTTTTTTTGGTATTAACCTGTGCGTGTAGACAAAATATAGGTGTTTGGGGAACTGATGCATATAGACAGGCTTACAAAACTATATATCCTGTGTTTGAAGCATTGAGTGACTAAACTCAATTTTTGGCTCACCTGCAGGCAGCTGGTAAATTCTAAACAAATATAGCTGCTAACAGCAGGTTATCATAGACCTGAAAAACATTGTAGGTATCATGTCTGCTGTTATCTGAAAACAACAGAAGATCAAATGGCTATACTCCTCCTATGTCAACATAAAATGTGGCTTTGTAGATTTCTTTAAATACACGTTTGTGACCAGTCTGACGAATGAACACTACGTGACTTCAGTTTTTAAGCGTTGGCCACACCCTTGTCATTCTTACCGGCCATGAGGTCGTGATGATAATTTCGAATGAGTTTTGCTAATTGATCAAATGTCCAAAATGGTGGCTAAAGAACTACAGGGTACATTTTTAGATTTCAGAGACGTTTACCAAAAATGATAATAGCTTTTAAGGAAACTTTCTAAATAACAGCTTACAACCTGTTCGGTTTACAGTAACTGGACTGATCCATTCAAAACATTCCTTCATTAAAACATTAGCCAAACTACAGCGCGGTACAGTATATGTCTTCACCACAATCAGATTGCAGCGTCTCAGATGGCATTAAGTCAAGGCTGAGTCAAATCATACGTAACTGGTCGCTGCTTAAAACACATTTTTTGTGAATTTACAATGATTCTATCATGTTTGAGGTCGGATTAATGGCCACAAGTGAAGATTTGAGCCACAATATGACATATACAGGTTGTTGTAGGTCAATCCAAGATATGACAGCTCTCAAATCTGCATATTTCTTTGACTATTATGAAAAAAGTTCAGTCTATCTTGCTATGACTTTTATCCGCATGTCAACCACTACAGGGCAGGAAACTGCTTTATTATATATGTTTTTATGAAAACCCAGAAGCCTCTAACCTGGCCAGTCTAGTCTGGGTTTCTGCAGGCCATGGAGATACGTGGCTCTTTGTTATCAATGGAACAGTGGTGGGTAAACACAAGATAAAGAGGCTGAGTGAGACTCTGCCATGTCTGTTTTCCCATCTTGTCAGTTAGAATGACTCAAGCCATTAAGGCAGTTACCACAACATGCTGACAACATGTTCGGATGCCACCTGGACCCAGATGTGCCTCAGCGGTGGGTAAATGGAGAGAATGATGGAGGAAGTTTAGGGGCCATGTCTGCGCCAGCATATGCCCCAACCTGTACGTCCTATTACTCTTCCTCTGATATTCCCTGCCTGGCTCCCGGCGAGAGGCTGAGACAATAAGCCATTGTTATTCTTTATGAAGAGGACACAAAAAGCCACAATAAAAGAAAAAAAGTGGAATCACTGTGAAGTCCTTGGCAACTGTGCTGCATTTTTCCCCGAGTTGTCTTTTGATGTGTGCTGCGAATTGAAAAAGGCAAGAGGTATTGTTGACGACTGCCCTTTCCCATGCCTGAACACCGGAGTACATATTTTCATACAGTGTCTGTGGTTCAATGAAAGTGATCACTTGGGAGGGACGTTTTGTTTGCGCAGACAATCACTGGTTCTGTATAGAACAGACTGGGGACATTGGGATCATAAAGAACAGACCAGCGATGAGCACGGAGACAACAAAAGCCCCACGCACTCTTATCCCATCTGTGGCAATACAAAAAAACAATGGAGGATGATCCCGATCGCTGCGTCCAACTGAATCATGCGGAATATTCAACTCCATGTCACTCCATCTCATCTGTGATATTCACAGATGAGACTCTCTCGCTGCCTCAGTGTCTCTCTCTCTTTCTCTTGTATTAAGCAGAAGGGTATCAAGCAATTACAGACCAAGGTCTCCACTCAGTTGGGGATTCTTTCATCCCATAAAGTTTTACTACAAAGACTGACAGTGACCTTCACAGGGTCAGAGAATCGAGCAAGAGGCATCCAGTGCCTATGTAAACGACACAGACTCTTTATGGAGCCTTCACAAAAGATTTAGTGGAATAACATGATTTAGATAATACTGTTGATACAGAGGAACTATGTCAATGTTACCACAGGAAAACGATGTGATGCTTAATACTAGTTCTCTACTAATACAATTTTAAAAGCCCACATTGATCATAATTTATCTTGCAGTGAAAAACCAACTTTGCAAAATTCTGCAGCAAATATGCAATTAAATCAAGGGCTCTATGCATCTATATGAGCCCACAAAAAATGTGTGTGATTAAAATATGTAGCACTTGAAGAACTTGTTTGTCAGGCAATTTTTCTTTTTTATTGATCCCCAAGGGGAAATTTGTGGGTTCTCTGCATTTAACCCACCCTAATTGGGAGCAGTGGGCAGCCATTGTGCAGCGCCCGCAAAGCTGTTAGGGGTCCAAGGTCTTGCTCAAGGGTACCTTCAGCAGTGGCGACCCTTCGGTTCCTAAACCAAATCTCCAACAACTGATTTATGCCACCCCTAAGCGAGCACATGACTTAAAGATATATGGAAATATTTGCAAAGCCTCATTTAACCAACAACTAACTGTTAACATGGTCTATGAATTTACATAAAACAGTGTAAATGGCCATTATGATTTAGCAGAGCTTAAAGTGGCATCTTTAAATTCCTTGTTTTGTCTAATAAAACTGTCTAAAATCTAAAAAATATATTTCATTTACAATAACGTAAAACAGATAAATGCAGCTGATTCCCATTCGAAATGCGACAACCTGTGAATTTTTGGCATTTTTTGCTTGATAAAGGTGTCAAAACATTTTTCTGTGGATTTTCACATTGACCAATCCTGTCACTGCCAGATATCAGGATGGAACAAAGAAAAATAGTGTGTAGATAGAGGTATGCGCCTCTCTATATCTCTACCTCTGTGTTCTTAATGTCATTGAGAGAGACACAGACCCTTGTGACTGCCGTGATGCCACTACACTTAAAAAGGATTTAGAGCACAAATCAATCACTGTAGTCTGACAAATGAAAAGTATCACAAACTTAGACTTTTAATCTGCCAAACAATCTGGGCTAGGTCACCTCTCTGATTTGGGGAAGATTTTGTCACTTTTTCAATCTACCCCACAGGCTATCTTCATCTTCCCCCAACTCGAGGCCAGTGGGGGCTTGTTTCTCAGTGCTAGGCCACCCAGGGGAAATGTAATTCCCTTCCTCTGGTCGGTCAGGGGAGTGAAGACCAGGGGGAGGAGGAGGGGAGATGCTGCCTGGCTCCCTGATTAGGAGCTGAGGATGTAACTGGCTTGTTGCCGGCATGGTTTCACACACCCCTGTGCATGTTTAAGGTGATCAGAAAGGCCGCTGCAGCGCTCATGTCGCGCTACATAAAGCAAAACAAATGACCAGCTGTGAATCACGGGTAAGGTGGAAGGAGCATCAAATGTTTGCAGCCCTGCCACTGCCTCCCCACCCGCTGGTGTGGCTCACCCACCCTCCCCTGCGCCTGCCTGCAGGGCAGTGGCAGCATATGATGGAGAAGGTGGGTTTGGGAACAGGGACCCCTCTCTGTCCATTACTCATAAGCGTCCTGGTGTTTCCAATCCCCATTCACAATAGGGTTTTTGAGTGATCACACACCAAACACCATGATCACACACTGAACTGATTATAGAGCGCTGCGAGGGGGGCCTGGCTGGGGGCACACTTCGCTCCCATAACCTTTAACTGCACAGCTCCTGTTCCTTCACACTGCAGCTGGACGATGCCATTAGTGTGTGACTTGTGGATTTTGGCTTACACCCTCAAGTGAGTGTGTTGGCCTTTTCACAGTCCCTTTCTTATGTTCCCTGCTCCCTTCTTACTTTAAAGATGATTACTCACGAGTCTTGCTGTGATCGACTTGGATGTGATTTTCATAGTTTTGGCCATCATTACTATAGTTAATAATAACATTGTGCATTTTACATTGTTCCATCCCTTTACCTAAGTCACGAGCTTTGGATAATGACCATGTTTGCAGGTGACTGCAGATCCAAACAGCCAAATCTGTTTCTTTCGATAGGGTTGGGAGCTCTCACATCTGGAAGGAGCATAGAGTACAATGAGTGCTCTTACAAGTCGAAAGTGTCCACTTGATGTGGTTTGGGCATTTGATTAGGGTGCCTACTGGACGCCTCCCTGTGGAGATATCCTGGGCACATCGAACCAGGAGGACACCCTGGGGCAGATCCATAAACCTCTGGTGGTATCACATATCCCATCTGGCATTGGAAAACCTCAGAATCCCACAGGATGTGGCCAGGAAGGACGTTTTGCCTGCTTGCTTAGCCTGTGATGACCACAACCGGGACGCAGATAATGTGTAGAAAAGTAATTTCCTTAATTCTGGTAACTTCACTAACAAACATTTTGGTCAGTCAAGAAACATGGTGATCAGACAGGTTTTAAACTCCCAGGTTAGGTGAACTCACTTGGATGAGAAAATACATTTTTAATTGCAATTAATCGCATGGTTTTCTGCGATTATTCGCATTGTTATGCGCAAAATTGAATAATGAATTCTAAAGTGGTGCATTGCGCACTTTTAATTTAAATTTACTCTTGTAAACACAAAAAGTGCAATAATATATGGTTTGCAAACACTTTAAACAAATAAGGTGCTCTTTCTCAGTTGTATTCCCTTTACACAGTAACAATAAAATATTTCTTGTAAATCTCAACTTAAATATTAATGTAATCAAATCAAATATAAAACTAAAGCTATTTGCCACTGCCAGGCACCATCTGAGCAACAGGTTTACATATAAATCTGTTTTCAGGTATCAGCAGAAACAGTCTACGTTCAGTAGCAAGTGTCTCTGTTAGAGTGAGGCAAATTGGTCGCCTCACGCACACGCCAGCCACCGAAGTCGAATTGTCTTGAAGTTTTTGTACGCGACACGCATCACAAATCATTGAGCGAGAGAGACTGAGCCCCGCTGTTTCAAGAATTTATTACTGTTTGACATCAGCAGGAGGGAATTCACAAGGCAGAGCATCCTCACAAGACTAGATGGAGGCCTATCAGGTAAAGTTATGCGGCCTATAATTTTAACTTAAGTTAAATAGGCTACAGCTGTGTAGCGCACAGAAGCCGTTGCCATGGTTACTATCTATAGAGCGCCTGCCGTTTACTCGGAGCGCCGTCTCTTTGTCTATCACCGGAGCAAAGAGCGACCCCGTGGGGCCATGTCAATACGTTGGGATTTAAGAACGTTCCTAAGACCGACATCTTCTCCAATACTAATCAGCATGCAGTGTGTATATATCCACTTCGCTGTGGCATTCAAGCGCTTCTCTTGCTTTTGTTTATCTCCTTTATCTACCACACGCTGCATCCAGCGTAGTCTACCGAAGCCTCCCTCCGCTTGTTCAGGTGGATGATTTGCAGGCTGATCAACATCCCGCCCCTCCTGTGAGCCAGGGTTTGACTGTATGAGTATTCAAAGCCAGTGAGCAATAGACTTCCAAAATAATAATAATAATAAATAATAAAATAAATAATAAAAACTGCATTAACGTGCAATAAAATAATTGTCAGGCGTGCCCGGCCCTAGTAAAATCATTACCCAAACTGTCCAATGTAAATCACAGTTTACAGTCAGACATTCTGGTTAAGCTTTGACCTTCTGTACTTACTGTGGCTGTGTACAAAGACAGTTTCCCCGTGCAATTAGGGATGATTACCAACAATTTGGGTGCACTGACTTCAGTCTGACCTCCAAATAAAGTTGTTTAGATAATCTGGCAAATCTATTGTTTTTTTTACAACCTGCAGTCTGATTGACTGCTGAAGTTTCTTGACCCATTAGACTTTTTTTTGTCAAGAGACAAAAAGACAGAACTTGCCATCTGTGTAAATACCTTAAATTATCTATGTTTATTACACTTAACATAAATGCCCAGTAGTTGTGCAAAAGTCTTGTCTGTCAGGAACAACGGTTAAAAACAAAAACACTAGATGGATGGGTCAACACAGAGCGTGACTCCTGAGTTTGCCGTTCATTTCCATTCTACCGACACGCAACAATCTTTGCCCATGTGGAAAAACCTAGTCAAATCTTAACCATGCAATGAATGGCAAATCAAAAACAGTCACAAGGTCTGTTTTGAAAAGCATATTTAGCCACTTAGTTTGGAGGATTTATTTTGGTGAGTATAGTCAATATAACTGATAAATTATGGTAAAGAAATGGATATAAATGATGGCATTGACACTACAAAAATTAGACCCAAATTGTAATAAACTTGAATTAACCTTTAACAAATGATTCTTTAAACCATTAGACAAACTCTCAGTTTTAACACGCCCTACCACGTTGCTCATGTTTTCTAAATCGGTTATCATAGCAGTCTTTCCTGTAAGTAAGCGTGTGTCTCCGGACAACGATTCCTCAGCGAGCCTCTCGCCGATTAATCCGGCAGATTCTACTTCAATATCCAATGGCACCAATACATTTTAATGCAGCCTGAGATCTGGGGATGAGACCTGTCCTTAAAACCTCCCTCTCCCTCCAGGCTTAAAGAAATGCGTGTCCTCTCTCGGCGTAATTGAAAAAGATGGATCTCACCAAGTGTTTCACCGACGCAGCAGGGAGGAATTGGATTGGGAAATGTGTTCTGTATCATATTGCTATGTATGTGTTCGCCAGAGGCTCGCACACAGTTGGTGAGAGCAACGTGTTCCGCTGCCCATATTGAAAGGCAGGAAAACAGAGAAGGGAGACATTTGCAATTTTATTACTACTTTAATGGGTTTCTCTATCATTCAGGAATTGCACTTTCTAATGCATTGGGCCCATAAATACAAGGTTCAATAGACAGCCGCTCTGCTATGCTCATTATTCATACATTCAAACAAATTAGAACAGAAGGTTGAATAAAATATGCTGTCCATTTCCAACGTGACACCATCAGAACTTGATCATGCGTACAATCTAATCGGTGGCATACTATCAAATGTAATATCTAAAACTCGCACATAGCAAGGCTACACACGTGTATCTACAAATACTAATCAACTGTAATGTCACCCAAATCGCTTTGAGTGATTATTGGCTGTCTCAAGAGAAAATTGGACAAGCTGCTCCTCATTCATCCTTATAATAAAAAGTGTTATAATGGTATAACTAAATTATGAGGTATGATATGTTAGTAAAGTTTTGTTAATACAACACACCACTAGTGTCAATCCGAGTTTCCAGGAGTAATTTTACCTCCTCAATTTTCAGGAATGATAAAGTGTGTTCTTTTTTTGTGTGTTTTTTTTTAAACCTGCTCATGATTTCCGGTGATGGCTCACACAGGGACAGTTAGAGGGTAGAAAGAAATAAACACTCCATATTTTTACAGTTATATCCAAAAAATAAAGTTTGATGATTATTGCTTCTGCATTGTTTGATGATAGTCACAGAGTCTGCTGTTATTGATAGAAGAGATAATAATCAAAACATACACTGTTGAAAAAAAAAAAAAAAAGAGCATGAGCGCTGGTTACATCAGGTTCATCCGGCTAGTTCAGGCTTAGCTTTGGCAAAGGCAGATGGCTTTATGAGTGGTGCTGAGTTGTTTATAGTCTTTTGTATTGTGTGAATCAAACACTTATATAAATTAATAACAATTTCAGTGATCAATTAGTAGTTTTCATTATTATTAATTACATAAAACTGAAAAATATTTGTAGGTTCCAGCTTCTACATAGTGGATATTTACAGCGTTTTTCTATCTAATGCCATTTTAAACTGAAATCCTTTCATTTCTAAACCCTGGTAAAATAAATGTATGTACACTTATGTTGATCCCAGGAATGAATTTTAAATGATAAAGTGGGAGATATTGTAAATTTTTGACTTCCCTACCCTCTTTATAGCTATCAGCCCCAATACTATTGATTCCAACTGAAGATAGAAATCTTTACATAGTTATATATATTATATACTGTATATAACTTCATAGAAAAAAAGTTAATAATTAATAGTTTAGTATTTTCTGAAAGCAGCTGGACACCGACTAAGTCAAGAGGCACATTTAGTGCTCTAGGGATTATTTGGGACAGCAGGACGGTGTATGTAAATAAACTACAGTGTGTGTGTTCTTGGTGATGAAGGAACATGCCACCCGGTGCAGCAGCGTGTGTTTTCAGTAATTTCTGGACAACAATAGAGCTCTGGCACAGAGAACTAAGATATATCAGGCTTTGGATACACACACAATAATTGTTTTAATAGGATAAATGTCTTGCTGACATTGGTCTTTTCATGGGAGTAAGAAAAATATATGATGTCACCAGACTTATGCTTTAAATTCCAAACTAAGCATACATGCGCTATACAAAAACAGATGGTATTCCCGGTGGTACATTGTTCAACTATTACTCAGTTTACAAAAAATGTATCGTAAATATGATTTGAACGTGTCAGTGAAGTTAATGATTAGTCATCTGGACTGTGCATGTGTTCTAATATATGCATGTCATTTCTTCACTCAGATTTTAATAGTGTTGCTTACGTATGTTAGAAGTAGTAATGAAATGAAACAGTAGAGAATCAAGCTTGGGGTGGACATATTGCACCCTCCACAGTATAACTGTGGCCCATGTTAGCAATGAAACAGTGACTTCAACCTGTCTCGGAAAGGAAGTGACAAACTATAATGATTTCTTCTTGCTTCATTCTCACCACCACCATTTTCTTGTGGGAGGAAAAACTTGCTTTTTGGCATGTAAGCAAGTCTAAATTTAAGTTCAGGTCTTTAGCCAGTATATACAGTAAGAAGCAAGCAGACAATTAGTAGATGACGAGATGCCAACAGCTGATGCCTGGCTTTCACTGTGACAGACAAGAAATTCTGACCCGTGGGCTGGCCGCCCCCCCTGCCGCCCCCAACCCTCCCCCCAGTGCCATCACGCTCCTGCCTTTCAAGTCTAAACTGTTTTCATAAAGCAGAGCTCTATGGCCAGCCAACTGGAAGGAAGAGGG